>PVIY010027277.1:9622-34454 GCA_004026745.1 Myrmecophaga tridactyla | reverse complement strand
CATTTTCACTGTCTTAGAACTGTAAACTTGCTACTTAATAAATTCCCCTTTTAAAAAGTCATGCTGTTTCTCGTATATTGCATTCCGGCAGCTTTTGCAAACTAAAAGAGTGGTGATGCGGGAAGATGGGTTTCTCAGCCGAACAGGATTTTGATGTTATTCTTATTAGGGTCCACACACGTGATCATAAACACCTGTTACCTTGAGTTTATTTCATTTTTATTCAACATTGGGTGCACACGCAGCTTCAGGAAAATACACAGAGCTGATATGTAAACCCAAGGAGATATATGCTTAGTAGAGAAAATCCCATTTTACCAGTACTCTGCTATATATACAGTGAGAACATGCTGCTAGACTGAATGAATGAAACAAAAATTAGTCATTTTTATAAAATGTCATCAATCTCATATTACAGATTGGCACTGAGGCAAAGAGACTTTATGTTAACTCCCTGATTCACAAATGTAGAAAGTGGTAGAGGCCTAAGGGCAACTAATCCTGAATGTGTCCACAGCTGAGCTCATCCACCCCCACTTCGCACACACCTGCACCTCCTCTATGGTCCCTAACCCAGCTGCTTAGGCCAGAGATCTTTGAAGCCATCCCTGATTCCTCCCTCTGCCTCCCCATGCCCCACCATCACCATGTCTATTTCTTAAATTTTTCTAATAAGATAACTGAGTTGATTTCTCTTCCAAACACAGTCGGTTCTCTGGTCCAGGTCACCTTCATCTCTCTCCTGGACAACCACGACTTCACAGCTGGTCCTGCTGCCACCAGCCTTGACCTGTCCCCCCCATTCTCCATCCCACTGCCTGAGGCACCTTTCTTATATCCTCATCCAGTCGGTCCTGTCCCTCCTGCCCCAAACTCTGCAGGGGCTGCCTGCTGCTCTTAGGGTAACATCTGGGCTCACCCCAAAGCACCTCATCTGGAGCAGGCCCCTCCTTCTGTCCCACCCACACTCTGTGTTCCAGCCAATCTAAAGCCCCTCTGTTCCTCAGACGGACTTCCTCTCTCATTTCCACAACCTCACGCGGCTGTTCCCTCTGTCTGGTGCCCTGCTCCTCTCCCTTTATGTACCTCACTCCTACTTCACTTCAGCTCTCAGGTTAAGTAGAACAATTTAACTGGGAACTCCTAGGGATGAAAAAGCTCTGTTTCCACCGCAGACACTTGGCAGAGCCCCTGGAAGGAATGCAGGATGCCACCTGGTGAGACAGGGGCCCTGGTCTGGAGTAGATAGGATGGAGGGAGCCACAGCCTCCCTGTCTGCTGACATCCTCTCTTCCCTCTGCTCTGGGCCCCTGGTCTCCAGGGAGACCCGCCTGTCACCAGGGCTGATGGCACTGAGCTCCCATACCCCGAGGCACCTGTACATGGGGAGGAGAAGGCTGCTTATGCCCACACAGGGCAGCTGGTGCTTTGAGAAGCCCTGACTTTTTTTGTTTTTAAGATTTTTAATTGTTAACATATATACAAAGAAAAGAAAGAAAAAGCAGTGATTTTCAAAGTACACTTCAACAAATAGATACACAGCAGACGTCAGAGTTTGTCATGGGTTACAAATACTCAATTTTAGGTTTTTACTTGGAGCTGCTCTAAGATAATTGAGACTAAAAGAAATATCAATATAATGATTCAGCAATCATACTTTTTTTAAAAAAACTGCATCTTCTTTGTGTAACCCCACCATCACTTTGATCTTTCTATCCTACACTTTAGGGGTATTTGGGCTATGCCCATTCTAACTTTTTGATGTTGGTGGGGGCTGTCGATAATATGCAATAGGGGGATGGAGCTAGTTGATGTCCTGGAGAGGCTGGCCCGTCTGCATTTCAGGACTTATCTGGTCCAGGGAGCCATCTGGAGGGTGTAGGTTTCTGGAAAGTTACCCTAGTACATGGAACCTTTCTAAAATCTTATATAATGCCCTAGGTATTATTTAGGATTGGCTAGAATGGGTTTGGTTGGGATTTGGCAAGTTATGGTAGGTAGCAATGTCCAAGTGAGGCTTGCATAAGAGTGACCTCTAGCGTAGCCTGTCCACTCTATTTGAACTCTCTCAGCCACTGATGCTTTATTTGTCATCTCCCACGGTGCCAGGGAGACGTTCTCCCCTGCATGTCATATCTCACGTAGAAATGATTTCAATTGTAGAGTTGGGCTTAAAGGGTAAGAGGCCACATCTGAGCAAGAAAAGAGGTCTTCTGGAAGTAACTCTTAAGCTTAGCCTACCTGTAACTATGCCTATCTGCTATATACACAAGCTTCACAAGAGCTTGCCTCAAGATCAAGGGCTTGGTGTATTGATTTGGGTGTCCCTAATATTTGACATAGTATCAGGGTTCCCTGTTGATAAAGTTTAATAGTTCCATATTGTTTCTTCCATCCCTCAAGGGACTTTGCCAATGCTTTTTGATTATATGCTTAATATACTCTGGGATATATCCAGCCATTACATGAAGTTATACAGGTTAAAAGGAGCTCATTCTTATTTTCAGCTACATGTGTTTTGAATTGTTTAATCTATTCAGACAGGTTGAGTTAGGTTATGTGCTGCAGAAACTTTTAGGTTCTGGATGAAATAAACTTTTCTTCCTTTGGTCTCAAAGAGTAGATGTGGTTCTAAAATATATAGTATGTCTTTCTTACCCTTGTATTCTGAATTTTACCTCCCCCTTAATTCTTGTCCCTCCCCCCATTATTGACCCCAGGTATTTGAAGCAGCCATGACTTTGAAGGGAAAATCCCACCAGGCACTATAGCAAATGTTCCCAGGCAGTGCAAGGAAGCAGATGGGCTGTCACATATTCTGATGCTGGGAATCTGAGTCCTAAGGCTGGACACTGGGCCTCAGGCCTGGGGACTCACACTGCGGACACGCCCTACCCGGGCAGCAAGTCTCTCGATGCAGCAACCACGGTGAAATCACGTCGTGTGGAGACACGGAGCCCCATGAAATCAGTATCACCTCAACTATCAAATTCCACCACTGATGGGAAATTGGTGGGGCAATCACCTACTTCAGGTAAGGTGAAAAAAGTCCAAAAAACCTCTCATTTTTCAGACCGGGGAAGAGGGAGGGTGAGGGGTGAAAGAGGACGCTGATCTTAGAGCCCTCCCCGGCCTTCAGTGCACCTCCCACGAGGCCTCAGGAACCCGGTCTCCACAGCAATATCCTCTGGGAGCTGGTGTCCCCCAGGAGGTGACGGTGCAGAGAACGACACGGCCCGGGACGAGCGTGTTCAAGGGGGGCCGGGGGGAGGGTGGGAATGGCCAGGGCATTGGCAGAGGTCCCGCTCGTGGAGCGGCAGGGCCCACGGGCCGAGCAGCCTCCCTCCCCGACCTCTCAACACAGCACCGGGAAGGTCACCTCCCGGGGGACTCCAGCAGGAAGACGCGCCAGGACCGCAGGGGCCCACGCGCAAGCGCAGAACCGGCCACTCCTGGGCCCGCCCCGCCCTCCTGGCCGGGTCCCCCGGAGGTCGGAGGCCCGGCCTGAGGCCTTTGGTATGGCTCCGGGGCCGCGGGGAGGGCGGGCTTCCGGCCAATTGGAACTTTGCAGGACAAATCTGGCCAGGCGCAGCCAGTGTCCGGGCTTTCCTTTACCGGCTCCGCTCACTCAGCCAAAATTCGGACGAATGCAAAGAAGAAACTAGCGTAAAAAGTTGTTTCATCTTCCGCAACGTGAATATTCCGTTTTTGGTGCCGCTAGATGGCGGTGGTGCACTGGGGAGCGCGCTCGATTCGCCCTGCCCCGCCTTTTGTGCTTGGAAAAAAGGGTCAAAACTTTGTTAGGAAACAGGAACCAGTTCCCGCCCGTTCTAAGCCTGGCTCCCAGCCGAGTCTTAGGAAGGGTGTGGATCCGTCAGTGCCGAGACAGAACTGCTTTACTCTCCAATTGGCATTTCGCCTTGGTCTCTTGTATTTCTCCTTCTCTACTTGCTTCTGTCGGCATCTTTCCCCAACTTTGTGCTGGGATTTACGGATCCTTACCAATATAATCTCTCAGTATAGACGTCATTCAACGTAGAGAATTCGGAAGACCGATAAATCATAACAAAGCTTCTCTTGTCCACACTCCATCACCCAGGGATGACCTTTAATAATCTTTTGCGACATGTTTCCCGGTATGTTTTCCATTTATAAGGTGTAGTTTAAACATGATGAGGGTCATACTGCATCGGGACTCCAATTTCCTGCTTTTTAAACTCCCATATAAAACAAAAGAGGATCCCCGTGATAAAAGTCGCTGGACAGTGATTGTCAAATATTTTTTATTCATTTTTCTTCGTAAACCAAAGCGTAGTCTGCAAGTTTTGAAAATTAATAATAAGCGAGATGAACGGAGAAATTGCGCCGCCCTCCTCCTGTCTCAAACCTCATAGTGTAGCCTTCCTGAGGAAAGAGCTGTGCTTGTTTTGCTTCCTTTTTGCTCCCCAGTGCTCCTGTCAGCACAAGAACCGCACAGCGCGGGCTCGTAGCATGCGCTCAATATACATTTGTTTAATAAATGAACCCTACTTGCTTTCTTCCCGTTGCCTCTCTTTATAAACATAATATACCTTTTAGTATTACCGGGATCGAACTATTACAAAAATTTTCTTACATGGCTTTAAAATTCTTCCATTTAGTACGTTGTCATGATAACGGATTCTTCCAATTTGTTATCCATGTCAATAATTTTTTTATTCCTTTTATCGCTACATGGCAGACCATTATATGAAGTTACCACAATCTCTTTACCCATTATACTGCTGACCAAGACTCCCTTACCTTCCCTTTAGCTTGTCTGAACTTCAGGCAGGCTTCTCAGGGACTCCTGACACCTGACCCTCATGTCCAGGCACCTGAGAGGCACCTAACTAGGTAGTTCCTTATTTCCCTCTTCCTCCCTCTTGGCCTTTCTTACAAGCTACAGGTGACACAATCACAGCAAAAGGAAACAAATTCCAAACCAAGTGGCCGGAATTGCAATGTTAGTAAATCACTCATCCTTCCCAGTGATCAACCAACCCTCTTAACATTGTTTAAGGACTGCTCTGGCAGCCCACTCTGCACCTAAAAATCCTGCTGTCCTTTGTCTGGATGAAGTTGAGTTCTAGTCTCTCTTCCCTGCTGCAGCAGTCCTTGAATAAAGTCACCTTTGTCTGTTTAACATTGTCTGATTCAACTTTTTTTTAAAAAGTGTGGAAGGCCATGTGCCTTGTTTCCAGTTTTGGGTCCAGTTTCAGTGGAGCTAAGTATTCAGGTACTGGGTTTTGTGTGGACATGACTTTTCGTTTCTCTAGGATAAGTACCCAGCTGTGTGGTTGCTGAGTCATTTAGTGTGTGTGTGTTAACTTTATCGAAACCTGACAAACCAATTTTCAGAGAGGCTGTACCAGTGTGCAGTCCCACCAGCGATGAATGATACTTACAGTTGGTCACATTCATTCTTTTTTATTATTATTACATATGGTTGTCCAAATGATCCAACACCATTTGTTGAAAAGACAAAATTTTCTCCATTGAATTGGCTTTGCACCTTTGTCACAAATGAATTCATCCAATATGCATGGGCCTATTTCTAGACTCTCTTCTATTCCACATTATAACATTATCTTATATGTTAGTGTGATGCCCTGATAAATCCCAGAGTTATTTGAACAGTGAATAAAGAAGTATTTGCAAAGTACCCTTAGGGAAATGGGGAGAAAGGGGGAAAATTCAAATAGAGTCGAGAGGCTACACAGTGCCAGAGCCAGACATCCCTGGGAGTCACTCCAGACATGCAGGTCATGCTTCAGTTAGACGTTGCTACCTATCATAGCTTGCCAACCCCCAAACAGGACCATTCCAGCCAATCCTAAAGAACACCTAGGGCAATATATAAGATTCCACAAAGGTTCCATGTACTAGGGCAACTTTCCAGAAATCTGTAACCTCCAAATGGGTCCCTGGACCAGATAAGCCCTGAAATGCAGAGGGGCCAGTCTCTCTGGGACTACGGCTAGTTCCATCTCCCATCCCATATTATTCACAGCCCCTTCCAACATGAAAACTTCAGAACGGCCATAGCCCAAATACCCTAAAGAGTAGTAGAAAGATCAAAGGTGAAGGTGGAGTTATACAGAGGAGGTAGGCTTTAGCAAATGAGTATGATTGCTGAATCATTATATTAATATTCCCGGTAGTCCGTAGTATCGTTGAGCAACTAGAAGTAAAAACCTAAAATTGTAGAATAATAACCCATATCTAACTCTGAAATCTGTTTGTATTTGCCCCTACAAAACTTACTCTGTAAAGACAGGCTAAGCCGACGAAAAATCAGGCCAAAGACTCAGCCCAAGAAAACCTCTATTTTTCTGCATGGGCAGGCACTGCGGAGCGAACCCCGGTCTCAGGCATGGCACATGAGAACTCTGCCTGCTGAGCCACAGTGGCCCGCCCAGAGAACCTCTTTTGTTGCTCAGATATGGCCTCTCTCTCTAAGCCAAGTCAGCATGTGAATGCACTGCCTTCCCCCTACATGGAGCATGAGTCCCAGGGATGTAAACCTCCCTGGCAATGTGGGACAGAAAGCCTGGGATAAAGCAAGACCTGGCACCAAGAGATTAAGAAAGTCTTCTTGACCAAAAGGGGGAAGAGAGAAATGAGACAAAATAAAGTGTCAGTGGCTGAGAGATTTCAAACAGAGTCAAGAGGTTATCCTAGAGGTTATTCTTATGCACTACATAGATATCCCTTTTTAGTTTATGGTGTGTTGGAGTGGCTGGAGGGAAGTACCTGAAACTGTTGAGCTGTGTTCCAGTAGCCTAGATTCTTGAAAACACCTCTATAAAGATATAACGTTGACAGTGTGACAGTGTGACTATGAGAACCTTGTTTCTCGTGCTCCTTATACCCAGGGTATGGACAGATGAATAAAAAATATGGAGATTTAATAAATAAATAATAGGAGAGACAAAGGGTAAAGTAAATTGGGTAGATGGATACACTAGTGGTCAGTGAGAGGGAGCGGTGAGGGGTATGGTTATGTATGAGTTTTTCTTCTGATTTCTTTTGCCGGAGCGATGCAAATGTTCAAAAAATGATCATGGCGATGAATATACAACTATGTGATGATATTGTGAGGCACGGATTGTACACCATGTATGAAATGTTTTATGTCAGTAATATGTGCTTGTATGTTAAGCTTTTACAATAAAAATATTAAAATTAAAAAAACAGAATGCCATTAGTCTTCTGAAATCCAGCAGAAGAATTTGTGCTTGATAAAGGAAAAAAAAAAAAAAACTGAGGAGAGATGAAGTCAGTCCCAGGTAAGCAAGAGAGCAGGTTGTTTCTCTCTACTAGGCATACGCTAGAAGCAATGCTGACGGGAGTGCTTCAGACTGAAGGAAAAGGACACTAGGAAGGCCATCGAAGCATAAAGAAATAATGGCGTACAGAAACTGGAACCATATGGGGATTTATAAATGCTGCTACTATTGTATTGTATTTTTCCTTTTGTAACTCCACTTCTTACTTCCAACAGGTTCTAAAATGCAAATGCATATAAATTACTGGCGGGGAGTTATTAAATTGCAATTAGACAATTTCTGCTTTCAATTCTTTAAAGATGTTGCTCCACTGTTTTTCTTTTTTTCTTTTTTTTTTTTACATGGGCAGGCACTGGGAATCGAACCTGGGTCCTCTGGCAGGGCAGGCAAGCATTCTTGCCTGCTGAGCCACCGTGGCCCACCCGATCCACTGTTTTTTTGTTGCTTGTGATACTTCTGCTGAGAATTCTGCTCTCTTTATTACAGGCTTTGTGCAATTTAATTGACATATAGACTAGGTGTAGTCTCCTTCACGTTTCTTGTGGTTGCAACTCATTTTTCTGCATGAATTAGTAGCTTATAGGCTTCCACTACATTTAGAAAACCTTAGGCAATATTTATTCATACATTTCTTGTAGTTCCTGCCCCTTTTCTCATTCAGGGACTTGAACTGCATTTATACATGGCAGTGTGAAACTCATAGTTCACTGATGCTCCATCTTTTACACTTCCTAGCTTTCATTTTGGATAGTTTCAATTGCTCTATCTTTACATTCTCCAGCCTTTTCTTCTGCAAGATTCTAATCTGCCAGTGTGCCGGTTTGAAAGTATTATCTACCCCAGGAAGCCATGTTTTAATCCTGAGCCAATCTTGTGGGGACAACCATTTCTTCTAATACTAATTCTGTATTGTCGGGCAGAAACTTGTTATTAATTTATCTCCACGGAGATGAGACCCATCCGATTGTGGGTGTGAACTTTCGATTATTTGAAGATGTAACTCTGCCCATTCAGAGTGTGTCTTGATTAGTTTACTGGAATCCTTTGAAAGAGGAAACATTTTTGAGAAAACCGAACAATGACAGAAGCGATAGAAATTTCAGAGCAGAGCTGACACAGATGCCAACACCGAGACATGGATGTGTGAGATGCTTGGAGCTCATGGAGTTGCCATGAGGTGCTAAGCAAACCAGAACCTGGAGAGAGCCCAGGGAAGCCAAGAGGCGAAAGCCAGCCCTGGAAAATCAAAGTGAGGAACCCCCACAGGAACAGAGGCTGAAAGCCACGGAGCCCAGGAGTAAGGGACCAGCAGACGCCAGCCACGTGACTAACCAGCTGACAGAAGGGTTCTAGACCCATTGGCTTTTCTTGATTCAATGTATCTTTCCCTAGAGGCCTTGGTTTGGACATTTTTACAGGCTTAGAAATATAAACGTGTAACTTATTAAATGCCCTTTATTAAAGCCATTCCATTTCTGGTATATTGCAATCTAGCTCCTTACAAACAATGCAGTGACTGTGTATTTACCACAGAGAAATGAAAACTTTTGTTCAGACAGAAGCCTGTGCATGAGCAGCTTTATTCATAGTAGCTCACACCTGGAAACCACACAGTAACCAAGAAATCAGGATATAAGGGATTTTTAAAATTTAATTTATTAAAAAAATTTTAATTGATACATAGTCACATACCATATGATCATCCAAAGTGTACAGTCAGTGGTTCACAATATCATCACACAGCTGTGCATTTTTCATCACAATCTACCTTTTCTTCTTTTTTTGTGAAAGATAACATTTTAAAAAGCAATAAATTTGAAAGCACATTGCAACAATTAGCTGTAGAACAGATTTCAGAGTTAGATATGGGTTATTATTCCACAATTTTAGGTTTTTACTTCTAGTTGCTCAATGATACTACAGACTACCGGAAATATTAATATAATGATTCAGCAATCATACTCATTTGCTAAAGCCTACCTCCTCTGTATAACTCCACCTTCACCTTTGATCTTTCTACTACTCTTTAGGGTATTTGGGCTATGGCCGTTCTGAAGTTTTCATGTTGGAAGGGTCTGTGAATAATATGGGATGGGAGATGGAACTAGCTGTAGTCCCGGAGAGACTGGCCCCTCTGCATTTCAGGGCTTATCTGGTCCAGGGACCCATCTGGAGGTTGTAGGTTTCTGGAAATTTACCCTACTGCATGGAACCTTTGTAGACTCACATAACATCCTAGGTGTTCTTTAGGATTGGCTGGAATGGTCCTGGTTGGGGGTTGGCAAGCTATGATAGGTAGCTATATCTAACTGAAGCATGACCTGCATGTCTGGAGTGACCTCCAGAGTAGCCTCTCGACTCTATTTGAACTCTCTCAGCCACTGATACTTTATTACACTTCTTTTCCCCCTTTTGGTCAGGATGGAATTGTTGACCACACAGTGCCAGAGCCAGACATCCCTGGGAGTCATCTCCCACGCCGCCAGAGAGACTTCACCCCTGGATGTCATGTCCCACGTAGGGGGAAGGGCAATAGTTTCACTTGAAGAATTGGGTTTAGAGTGAGGCCACATCTGAGCAACAACAGAGGTCCTCCAGAAGTAACTCTTAGGTATACCTATAGGTAGGCTAAGCTTCTCCACTATCTACATAAGCTTCACAAGAGTAAACCTCATGATCAAGGGCTTGGCCTGTTGACTTGGGCGTCCCTAATATTTGACAAGGTAATAGGGATTTCCCTGATGGTGAAGTTTAATAGTTCCATATTGTTTGTCCCATCCCTCAAGGGACTTTGCCAATACTTTTTGATTATCTGCTTAATATGCTCTGGGATTTATCCAGGCATTACATTAAGTTATACAGGACTAAAGGCTGTCATTCTTATTCTGGGCTCCCTGTGTTTGGATTGTTTAAATTATGTATCCAGACAGGTTGAGTTAGATTACGTGCCACAGAAAGTTTAGTACAAAATAAAACTTTTTCCTTTGGTCTCAAAGAGTAGATAGATAAGGTTCTAAAATACAGACAATGTGACAATGTCTTCTTTACGCAGGTATTCTGAATTACTTTAATCCCAACCTGATTGGCTTCATTCTAACCTCTATATACCAGGCTATACACATATAAAATAGTTTCTCAAAATCCAGAAATAAGATTTACCACTCCAGACTAAATGTGACTGCTAGAAGAGGTTACAATCTAGGCCCATGTTCTCTTCTAAGTATTTTCTAAATGATACCATAAATAATTGCTCTTTTGTTTCTGGCTTATTTTGCCTCACCAAATGTCCCACAGGTTCATTCACAATATTGCATGCCTCACTACTTCGTTCCTTTAAGGGATGACATTGATTGCTGAATCATTAAATAGATATTCCTTTCTGCTTTCTGATATATTGGACTAGAGAGGGAAATACCTGAAATCTCTGAATTGTGATCCACCTGCCCTGATCTCTCACGATTGTATCGCCTTTATCGTCTGCCCTCGTAACTAAAAACCTTGTGACTAACCTTCATTTGTATCCAGTCACCCAGTTTTTCACCTTTAGAGTCTTGTAATCACTAGAGACAGCCCCTAATGTTTATTAAGGAAGGTTCTTGGGTCAATCCAGAACCATCTCCCCCAAGTCCAAAGTTATCCTGGTAACCGAGACCGGATCTAAGCAAAATGGGCCCTCCTGACATGCGCAGTAGCTTAGATTTGAACATACGAGTCACCTATTCCTCATTACACTATTCTGCCACTTTCTTACCTGTGCCTAAGCATGAAATCCATCTGCGCATGCTCAGTAATTAGATCACCTCTAATTACGTCATCTGGGGACACTCTGCTCATTACCCTAAACCCTGCCCCTGTGTTTCTCTAATAAAAGTATCAGAATTCCTGCAGTTCGGGGAGACAGATTTGGGCCGCTGGGCCATGTGCTCTCCTACAACCTGCCTAGTAATAAACTCTTTCTCTCTGTGAAACCCCAGGGTCTCAGGAATCGGTTATTGAGCGCATCGGGCAAAAGAGTCCAGGGCCTCTGTCCGGTAAGAACACCACTGTCCTTCCATGGATGAATGGATACACACACTGTGGGGCCCACAACAGCAGACTGCTCAGCCCTAATCAGTAAGGAACTACTGACATATGCACTTGGAATTCATTCAGGTGTCTCATTATGCTCGATGAAAGAGGCCCGTCCTAGAAGGCTTAAACACTGTGTGATTTAACTTAAATGACACTCTCCAAAAGACAAAAGGAAACTGAGGGAGAACAGATCGGTATTTGCCAGGAGTTAGGGGTGAGGGACATGTAACTACAAAGAGATGGACCAGGTAGTTTGTTTTTGGGTGATGGAACTGTCCTGTATTCTGATTATGGCAGTGGTGACACAAATCTGTACACGTGCTGAAATTCAGAAATATGCATGTGGAAAAAGAAGGTAAACTTAGTATTTTATCCTAATTAAAAGAATTTAATAGTAGATTTGAAGTAGGGGCTCTTTCTCTATAACTATCCATCACTATCCCAAACAAACACTTAAGTGTGGAGCATTTGAAAAATTATTTTAACCCAATATCTACCAACTGACATTCACATGTCACGAGGAATCTCTCAGGGGTATTTCTCTTCGTGGAGAAAGCCGATTCTCAGTTAGAGGAAAAGAAAGATCTCACAAACACCATTTTATGAAAAAATTACTGACACTTTGGAAAGAAACACCAACTTACAACTAACCCATCTTGTCATCATCTCTTTTTTTAAATTTTGTTAATAAAACCAATCAACATACAATAGGAAAATTCTTTTTTTCATCACATAGTTGTATATTCATCATCATAACCGTTTCTTAGAACATTTGCATCAATTCAGACAAAGAAATATAAAGAAAACAGAAAAAAATTCACACATACCATACCCCTTACCCCTCGCTTTCATTTACCACTAGTGTTTCAAACTGAATTCATTTTAACATTTGTTCCCCCTATTATTTATTAATTTTTAATCCATTTCATCATCTTTTTCACTCTTTCTCCCTCTACTCTTTCATGTGAAATGAAATAATAACTACATGCAAGAAATTTCTCACGATCCTTTACAGAAGGCATTACAGAAGACCAGTATTTGGGGCAGGGAGGCGGCTGGGGCAATAAATGATACGTCCTCCCTTCCTCATCTCACCCCATCGCATTCCTTCACCAGTCATTTACCCCAGTCGGGTAATGATCTTGTATCAAATCTCCGCTTAAATCAGCTCGGCTTCAGGCTTCCTTCATCTTCTGCAGCTCTGAAAGAGAAGAGAACATGAGTGAACCCGAAGAATAGCTATTGGTCAGAGCTTCAGTTTGTTAGGTGATGTCCTTAGGCTTACGGTTTCCCCACACATCCCTCACCTTTCTGCATCCAACCCAAAAGCGTTTACTGAGTCCTTATCCTGACTTCACCTACCAGATGACGTAGACAAAAAGATGTGTGATAGATGACAGCTGCCATTTGTGTAGTGCCTTCTGTGTGCCAGGTCATGTGAGCTAGGGGTTTTACGTCTATTATCTCATTTAAGTTTCCAAAAGACCTTTAAACTACGCAGGCTTATTGTCAATGTACAAATCGGGAATTGGAGGCTTAGTGAGAGAGACTGACTTCAGTGATAGGGTCTGCACTGGAATCCGCTGAGTGTAAACTGTGAATTCTGGAGTAGAGGACGGCTTGGTCCAGGCCATGGAGAGCTTCAAATACCATACTGGAGCAACAATCGAAAATCACACATTTTGCTGCCTGTACTGAGACTTCCCCCAAACCCCAAGGGCCCCAACTTTCCTTGGCTGGAGCTGAATGGAATTAATCCACACAACGTAACATGTTATGTATTTATGGTTCCCAGAGGGAGACACCCAGAGGAGAACAACCAGGATTTGGGACAGGGTCCTCTTTTTTTTTTTTTTTTTCCCCTCTTCTACCTTTCTGCTTATTGTCACATGCTGACAATATAGCAGCTGCAGCTCCACCTTGCATTCAAATTCCAGGTAGGAAAAGGGATTGGGCAAGGGCAGAACCATTTGAATAAAGCTTTCTTGGAAAGCTCATTGGCTACCTCTCAATGCAGTGGTGGCTGGGAAATGTGATGTTCATTTTTTTAGTCAGATATGTTACTGCCCAATTAAAATCAAGGTTTTGTTAATAAAAAAGAGAAATTAATATTGCATTGGCAACTGGCTGTCTCTGACACACATGATTTTACTAAATTTCATAAAGCATTCAGTAATTTTATAGAAATTTCTGATAATGTAGCTTAGAGTTTGCCAGTCATTTGCTGTTTGTATATAATGCAGGTATAAAGAGATTGAGAGGCAGCCCATTTACAACAACAATAGCTATCATTTATCAGGCATGTATCATGTATCAGAAACTTTGCTGGGCTTAATTTTACAATGCAGAGGGTATTAAAACCGTATTTTACAAATTTGGAAACCAAAGCTCAGGTACTGTAATTTGTCTGATGTCACACACCTAGTAAATCATGGAATCAGGATTTGAACCTAGATTGACTTAACTCTACTGCACTATTTCAAATAAAGAACCATTTT
The DNA here is from genome assembly GCA_004026745.1 of Myrmecophaga tridactyla. Lineage (NCBI taxonomy): Eukaryota > Metazoa > Chordata > Mammalia > Pilosa > Myrmecophagidae > Myrmecophaga > Myrmecophaga tridactyla. Next base: position 20,575 of record PVIY010027277.1, on the reverse strand, counting down.
AAAAGTCCACTGTGAATGGAACTTGAACGTAAATCTAGCTTTGGTATGATTCCTGACTTTAACCCTGATTTTTATGCCTTGTTTTATTAGCTTTAAAGAAAGGGAACAGAAAACCTTTCTACACACTGTTAATCAAGTACCATTCAGAATAGAAAAATCCTAAAGTTACAATGCTTCTTGTAGAGAATTCAGAAAGGACAGAAAAATATGAAAAAGCATTAGTAATTATCTATATTCCTCACAGCTCGAGGCACGTATAATGGTCCAGGATCCTTGATGTATAAGGGAAAAGCTGAGAAGACTGTAGCAGAGAATAGGGCTCTTATTGACCCGTCAGGACTCAGCTTACACTTCACTTCCTCCAGGAAGCCTTCTCTGGTCTCTTCCCCAGGTCCTGCACAGGTAACCTTTTTGTGAAGCACCACGACACCCTGAAGTTTTCCTATTACAGCCCAGCCCAACGCTGCTGGCAACAGATGATTATTTGTCTTTCTGACCCAGTGGTCTGGGCGCTGACAGAGGCCAGGGACTCTGTCCTGCTCACCCAGCAGGAAGACTTCACCCAGTAGGTGCATCACAGATATGTACAGAATGGAAAGAGGTCTGAGACTGTTGGGCCCTTCATAAATATATTGAGGACATCTACCCCCTGCAGTATCCGTATTTTCCTATGTAACAGAGGAGCAGAGTCCTGCTGTGAGAAGTCAGGTAATATCCCCAGGGACACACAACCAGCAGGGAAGGAATCCCATCCCAGGTCTGCCTGACTCCAGATGTATGCAGCCTTGGTAGTTTCTGCCTGGATTCTCAGCGTCCCGAAAGCCTAACTTGCAGAGGAATCACGTGGGAGATAATTCAGGCAGGGAAGGCCTCTTGGCTCATCGATGTGTCCAGAGCTGTTCCAGGGATCAGGTAACTTGTGTGGCAAATATTATCACATAACTGGTGTCAACTCTGTTCTAAGTGCTGGGAGTACTGAACTGGTCAGAACATGCAAAGTCCCTGCTCTTATGAAGCTTGCATTCCAGAGTAGGGAGGGAGACAGTAAAGAATGGAACAAAGAATTGCATACCATGTCAGAGGTTATAAGGGCTATGACAACAGGTGAGATTATTTTGACAATTAAACCGGTGTCATGTAGTGTTTGGCACATCAATGATAGCAGATATCCATATAAAATTAATTATTTGCATACAAAGAAACATATAATTTTAATATTAATTAAATAATAGTTTGATTTGGGGGGCCAGAAATGGCAATTCCTAAGGCCAAATGACTGAAATGTATCAATTGTCTTTGCAAACCGTGCCGGGTTCTGAAAACTGTGCCACCGTGCCTTGTGCAATGCCAGGGGAAAAGGAATCCGAGTTTTAGCTGTGCATAGCACGCAGTTTGTCCAGCACCTGATACAGAGGCATTCTACATTTTTAAAAATTTATTAATTAAAAAAATTAACAACAAACAAAAATATTAACATATCATTCCATTCTACATATATAATCAGTGATTCTTAATATCACATAGTTGCATATTCATCATTTCTTAGAATATTTGCATCGATTTAGAAAAAGAAATAAAAAAACAGAAAAAGAAATAAAACGATAACAGAAAAAAAAAGATTATACATACCATACCCCTTACCCCTGGCTTTCATTGATCACTAGCATTTCAAACTAAATTTATTTTAACATTTGTCCCCCCCTATTATTTATTTTTATTCCATATGTTCTACTCATCTGTTGACAAGGTAGATAAAAGGAGCATCAGACACAAGGTTTTCACAATCACACAGTCACATTGTGAGAGCTATATCATTATTCAGTCATCATCAAGATACCTGGCTACTGGAACACAGCTCTACATTTTCAGGCAGTTCCCTCCAGCCTCTCCATTACATCTTGGATAATAAGGTGATATCTACTTAATGCATAAGAATAACCTCCAGGATAACCTCTCGACTCTGGAATCTCTCAGCCATTGACTAACATTGACTGACAAATGAAACTGACTTCGTCTCATTTCACTCTTCCCCCTTTTGGTCCAGAAGGTTCTCTCAATCCCTTGATGTTAATTCTCAGCTCATTCTAGGGGTTTTCTCAATCCAGTGTGGGCCAGGTCACCTCGGTGCACCTTGATGTCGTCAAGGGGGTAAGCGCAGTGAGGTGCAGAAGGCGTGCCCCATCACTAGCCTGTTCCGAGGGTGGAGGTAAACCTGGTGTAGGGGTGCGGGAAGGGCAGGATAGCCAAGACATTTGCAGAGGTCCCGCTCGTGGACCGGCAGGGCCTACTGGCCGAGTAGCATCCCTCCCCGACCTCTCACCACGGTTTCGGGAAGGTCACGTCCCGGGGGACTCCAGGAGGAAGACGCGCCAGGACCGCAGGGGCCGCCCGCGCGCAGGCGCAAAACCGGCCACTCCTCGGCCTGCCCCGCCCTCCAGGTCGGTTCCCACCGACCTTGCTACCGCTCCGGGGCCGCGAGGGAGGGGCTGTCTGGTAGTTGGGGCGTGCTGGGCCGGTTCGGCCAGGCTCAGTCCAGTGCCTGGTCCTTGCTTTTCCTGTTTGGTTCGTCAGTCAACAGCCTGATAGTTGTGAGATTACCAGCCGAAAAAGTGGTTCTTTCTCCGCAACATACGCGCGCCGTCTCTCCCGCCACTAGATGGCGCTGGTGCACTGCGTAGCGCCCCTCCTCGCTTCTCCCCCTCCTTTTGTCCTCGAAAAAAATCGGCAGAGCCATTTTAGTGAACCAAAACTGGTTCGAGCTTGTATTTTTCCTGGCACCTTGCCTGCTTCCTGGAAGGGAGTGGAACTGTCACTGCCAGGGACCAAACAGCTTTGTTCTCCAATGGGCATTTCCTCCTGGGGCACTGTCTGGGCCCCTAGTGTTTCTGCTTCCCTGCTTGTTCCTGTCATTCTCCTTCCCCTACTTTGTGCTGGGGCTTATGGACCCTTAGCAATATATTCTTTTAGTGTAGACGTCATTCAAAATAGAGAATTTGGAAGACCGATAAATCATAACAAAGCTTCTTTTGTCCACAATCCCACCACCCAGGGACCATTAATAATCATTTGTGACATGTTTCTCGGGAGGTTTTTCATTTATAAGGTTCATTTAAAACATGTTGCGGGTAATACTACATCTCGCGTTCACTTTCCCGCTTTGTAAACTTCCATTTTCAACATGAGGACCCCCGCGATAAAAATAGCTGGACTGCTTTACTTTAAAAAGTAAAAATTTTACTTAAAAAAAAAATTATTCACTTTTCTTCTTAAAACCAAGCGTAGTCTGGAAGTGTTAAAAAATTAACTGTAACCGAGATGAACGGAGAAATTGCGCCGCCCTCCTCCTGTCTCAGACCTCATAGTGTAGCCTTCCTGAGGAAAGAGCTGTGCTTGTTTTGCTTCCTTTTTGCTCCCCAGTGCTCCTGTCAGCACAAGCACCGGACAGCGCTGGCCAGTAGCAGGTGCTCAATATACATTTTTTAATAAATGAACCCTACCTGCTTTCTTCCTGTTACCTCTCTTTATAAATATAATGTAGTTTTAGCACCACTGGGATCGAGGTATTATAAACATTTTCTGACATGGCTTTTAAATTTTTTCCATTTAGCACAGTGTTGTGATACGATCCTTACGATTTGTTGCCCATGTCAACATTCCATTTTTTGCTAAATAATCTGCCCCTATATGTAATTACCACGATATCTTTACCCATTATACTGCTAACCAAGACTCCCTTAGCTTCCCTTAAGCTTGTCTGAACTTCAGGCAGGCTTCTCAGGGATCCTGACATCTGGCCCTCATCTCACAGGTCCTTCAGCTCTCCAGGTAGCTGAGAGGCACCTAACTAGGTGGTTCCTCATCTCCATCTTCCTCTCTCTTGGCCTTTCTTACAAGCTACAGGTGACACAATCACAGCGAAAGGAAGCAAATTCCAAACCAAACGGCCGGAATTGCAATGTCAGTAAATCACTCACCCTTCCCAGCGATCAACCAGTCCCTCTTAACATTGTTTAAGGACTGCTCTGGCAGCCCACTCTGCCCTTAAAAATCCTGCTGTCCTTTGTCTGGGTGAAGTTGAGTTCTAGTCTCTCTTCCCTGCTGCAGCAGTCCAACAATAAAGTGATCCTTGTCTGTTTAACATTCTCTGATACAACTTTTTATTTGAGAGTGTGTAAGGCTATGTGGCTTGTTCCAATTTTGGCCCAGTGTGAGTGGAGCTGAGATGAGTATTCAGGTACTGGGTTTTACGTGAACACCGACTTTTCATTTCTCTATAATAAGTACCCAGCTGTGTGGTTGCTGAGTCATTTGGAAAGTGTATGTTAACTTCATAGCAACGTGACATACCAATTTCCAGAGAGAAAGTACAATCCCAGCTGCTATATGATAGTTACTGTTGGTCACGTTCATTCTTTTTTATAATTATTATTACATATGGTTATCCAAATGATCCAACACATTTGTTGAAAAGACAGTCCTTTCTCCATTGAATTGCCTTTGCACCTTTGCCACAAATGAATTGGTCCACTATGCATGGGCCTATTTCTAGACTCTCTTCTATTCCACAGTATAACATTATCTTGATTACTTTAGTTATATAAGTAAATCTTAAAATCAGGGATTGTAATTACTCCAACTTTGCTCTTGTTTTTCTAAATTGGTTTGGCTATTCTCAATACTTTGTGAATACTTTCTCTTTCCATATGAACTTAAAATGAACTAGTCAATATCAACAATAAGTCCTGCTGAAATATTATTGTGACTGCATTAAACCTACAGATAATTTTAGGAAGAATGTTCACCCTGATACCAAAACCAGACAAGGGCATCACAAGAAAAGAAGCCTACAGGCCTACATCTCCCATTAATACAGATGCAAAATTCTCCAAGAGAATAACAGTCAATCTAGCAACAGAGTAAAAGAATCACATGCCATGACTAAGTGAGATTCATCCCAGAATTCAAGGTTGTTTAAACAGGCAAAACAGAGTTCATGTAATCACTATATCAATAGAACAAGGAATAAAAATGACACAATCATCGGAATAGATAGAAAAGAAAGCATTGTCCAAAATTCAATCCTCCTTCATGATAAAAATATGACATCTAAATTACCAATTTTTTCTCTCGTAGTTTTTGCTTTTTTAGTTTAATAACTCTGTCCTGGCTGTATTACCAAACAACCAAGTGGACTTCAATAAGTCTTATGTTCTGGCCCAGGCTAGTAAATTGGTTTTTCTTTCTTTTTTCTTTTTTGCATGCTGTATGCTAGGGGTCACATTTCATTCTTCTTCCATGACACTATCCCATTATTCCAGCACCATCTGTGGAATTTCTGCTTTTTTTGGGGGGGGGGGTTGTGTGGGAGAAAGTAGGCTGGGAATCAAACCTGTGTCTTCTGCTTGGTGGGTGAGAATTCTACTACTGAGCTACCCTTACAACACCCAGTAAAAGGGCTCCTAAGAAATGTCACGACAGGCAAATACTGATTACAAAATGAAAAATAAAAAAATATCATGTAGAAAATTGTTGCAATAATATAATTCAGTGCTACGAAATCATGGATTATATTTATAAATTTAAAAGGCTAAAAAAGTAAATATTAATTTTCTTATTACACTATATTTCTTGAGGACCCACTAAATGCAAAGTACATTTATAAGCACTGAGGATAAAAAAGTCATACACCACAGATCCTGCCCTCATAATACAATCTTTGCATTATTAGTGATTGTATTCTCACCTCAAGTTCAACTGCAACATTAAAATATTTACAATATGTTTACATAATTTTTCATGGACTAAAATATAAAAATAACACTTCAAAAATGTTAAACTCGGTATAAAAATGGGAAAATTGAAATGTTCCATGCCCCATCATTAGCAGTTCTGAAAAGGAAGGATGGGAGGCTGCTGTGATTTCCTGAGAAGCATCTTAAGTTGTCACCTGGGAAGATTCAGAAATCAAGGTTGGATTGAGTTTCTGCAGTGGCCCCATGGAGGATGACGTGAGCTCCAATCTCTACCCAGGTCCTGGGGTTTGGACAGGAAGGTGTAGCGGCAAGTTTTCAATAGCTAGAGGTACCAAGGAACATGTCTGGCCAGAAGAACCCAGCCTACAACACATGGTGAAATGGAAAGAAAGGAAACCTATTATTATTCATCCTAAGTTTTCTGTCCCTATGTTTATGTCTGTAAAATAGGGATAATAATGAGCCCTACCACTAGGCTTCTTCTGAGAATTAAAAGAGATAATATATCCTGAGTGCTCAGGATAATGCACGGCATACAATAAGGCTCTAGAATTGATAACTACTAAGCATCCGTAGGACATGTAATGAAAATGTTGCACTGTGGTCAGGAATGTTTATTTCTCTTAGGTAAACCTTCAGTGGTTCCCAGTATAATCATATAGTTATGCATTCACAACCCCAGTCTATATGAGGACAAATCCATTTCTTCTACAAAGACAGAAGAAGAGGGGGGAAAAACGTTTTTTAAAAAGAAAATGAAAAAATAAAAATAAATCAAATTAAAAAGAGAAATGCTATATAACTTCCCATTTACACTTACTTTATTTGATTGTTTACTTATGATGGATTGTATGGTGTATGAATAAAACTGTTTAAAAATAAACAGAGGATTGGAGAGAGGACCCCTTGCTTTGTATGAAAGCCAAAAAAAATAAAAAAATAAAAAAAATAATAAACAGAGGAGGTGCAAGGGTAGTTCAGTGGTAGAATTCTCGCCTGCCAGGTGGGAGACAGGGGTTCGAGCCCAGGTCTATCCCCCTGCAACATACTTGGAAGAACTAAAAGCAGGAACACAAAGGGACATTACGACACTGATAGAGGAAGTATTCAAATTTGCAATGGATGGAGATGACCTATTGTTCTAGTCTGCTAGCTGCCAGAATGCAATATACCAGAAATGGAATGGCTTTTAAAAGGGGGAATTTAATGAGTTGCTAGTTTACAGTTCTAAGGCCGAGAAAATGTCCCAATTAAAACAAGTCTAAAGAAATGTCCAATCTAAGGCATCCAGGGAAAGATACCTTGGTTCAAGAAGGCCAATGAAGTTTAGGGTCTCTCTCTCATCTGAAAAGGCACATGGCAAACACAGTCAGGGCTTCTCTCTCAGCTGGAAGGGCACATGGCGAATACGGCGTCATCTGCTAGCTTTCTCTCCTGGCTTCCTGTTTCTCGAAGCTCCCTGGGAGGCGTTTTCCTTCTTCATCTCCAAAGGTTGCTGGCCGGTGGACTCTGCTTCGTGGTGCTGCAGCATTCTCTGCTCTCTCCGAATCTCCCTTTCTCCAAAATGTTTCCTCTTTTACAGGACTCCAGTAAACCAGTCAAGACCCACCCAAATGGGCGGAGACATGTCGTCACCTAATCCAGTTTAACAACCACTCTTGACTAAATCACATCATCCAGGGAGATGATCTGATTAGTTTCAAACATACAGTATTGAATAGGGATTATTCTACCTTTATGAAGTGGGATTTTCATTAAAACATGGCTTTCCTAGGGGGCATACTTCCTTTCAAACCAGCACACCTATGTATGGTACATCATCAACTGATGAATAGAAGGGCAAACTGTAGTGGAGGCATACAAAAGAATATTCAGGCAGCGGCAAGAACGAGTGAAGTTGTGAAGAATGCAACTAGGTGAATGGGCTTTCAGACCTCTATGTTGAGTGAAATAAGCCAGAAACAGAAACATAAACATTATAATGCTTCACTGATATGGACTAACTATATTGTGCAAACTCTGAGAATGGAAACCCAGAGCATAGGTTATCAGGGGGAAGGTTTATTGGAAAGGTCCCTAGATTTTAAACTCTTACAACAGCCACGTCTATACCTGACTTGTAACAGTTATTTCTAAATTCTGACATGCTTTGTGTATAACCTGGTCGTTCCCTGGAACTTCAAGTGACACCTGGGACTCAGAATTCTGCAGCTATGCAATGTCAGCACTACCCCATACAGCAGCTGTCTAAAAAGCTGAAAAGGAGATGAGATTTCAACTAGAAATATGAATGAAGAAGATCTGGTTAGGATTAAGGTAAATCAGACTAAAGGGTAAAGAATGATATTGACTGTGTTTTAAACTTCAACTTCTGTGTGAGACCAAAGGAAGAGATGATTATTTGGTGCAACATTTATATTTTCTGTAGTCCATGATCTAATTCAACTTGCATGGTCAGTTCATTCAAACACCTTAATTACATGGAACCTTGAATAGGGAGTGAGATCTTGCTGGCTTTACAGATTAGCGCTGTTACTGGACAAAGGTGATGGATTCTTTTGCCTGAGTCACTCAAATGTCCAATTCCTGAGGCACCAGGGTTTCAGAGAGAGAAAACTTTTTTACTAGGCATGTAACAGGAGATCAGATGGCCTCTCAGCCCAAAATCTGTCTCCTGGAGCTGGAGGAATTCTGATATTTTATTAGAGAAAAAAATGGGCAGGGTTTAGGATAATGGGCACAATGGCCACAAATGATGCAATTAGAACTGATTCGGACTTAATATGATGATGGGCATAATTTTTAGTATTATAATGAGGTATAGGTGATTTGTAGGTTAAAAGTCTAAGCTACTGTGCATGTCAGGCGGGCCCACTTTGGTTGGATCCAGTCTTGGTTATCAAGATAATTTAGGACTTGGTGTAGGTTAGTTCTGGACTGACTTAAGACCCTTCATTAATAAATATTCGGGGATGTCTTTTGTGATTATAAGACTCAGAAGTTTAAAAAGTGGATAAATGGGTACAAATGAAGGTTAATTACAAGGATTTTATAATCACAGGGGCAGAAAATAAAGGCTATACAATCATTATCAGAGATTAAGGCATCTGGATTACAGTTTAGAGATTTCAGGTATTTCCCTCTGTCTACTCCAATATACCGGAAAGCAAAAAGGAATATCTATATAAAGATCCAGTAATCAAAATCATCCCTTAAATCCTAGTTTCCCGGTTACAGTGTAATACACCAATATATCCCAGAGTAATCTGTGCAGAGAATGAAAATATATTTGCAAAGCCCCCTTGAAAAACTGGGGGAAATGTGGAAATATTAAACTTCCTCACCTGGGGAATTCGTGATAGACTCACAAGCACTGGGGACTATCATTGTAATAGGCTAAGTCCACGATTTTGGGGCATACCCCTACGAAAACCTATTCCTGCAAAGCAGAAGCTCAGAGACTTGTAATTATGCCTAAGAGTCACCCCCAGGGAACCTCTTGTTGCTCAGATGTGGCCTCTGTCTCAAAGCCAACTCTGCAGGTGAACTCACTACCCTCACTTCTACGTGAGCCATGACTCCTGGGGCGTAAACCTCCCTGGCAACATGGGACATGACTCCTGGGGAAGAGCCTGGACCCGGCAGCCTGGGAATGAGAGCGCCTGTTTGACCACAGAGGGAAGAGAAATGAAACAAAATAAAGTTTCAGTGGCTGATGTATTTCAAATAGAGTCAAGAGGTCATTTTCAAGGGTATTCTTATACATTATGTGGCTGTCCCTCTGTGGTTTTCAGTGTATTAGAATAGCTAGAAGGAAATACCTGAGATTACTGAAGTGTACCTTTGATTCTTGAAGGTAAGTGTATAATTATATAGCTTTTCAGTGTGACCATGCAACTGTGAAAACCTTGTGGCTGGCACTCCCTTTATCTAGTGTATAGACAGATGAACAAAAAAATAAGGACAAAAATAAATAAATAATGGGGGGTGGATAAGGGGTATGGGATGCTTGGTGTGTACTTTTTTATTTTTATACTTATTTTTATTTTTAGGAATAATGAAAATGTTCAAAAACTGATTGTGACAATATATGCACAACTATATGATGATGCTGTGAACCACTGACTGTACACTTTGGATGATTATACGGCATGTGAATATATCTCAATAAAATTGCATTAAAAAAAGAAGAAATTGCATTCAAAGATACTTTATTTTTAAAAAATGAAACAAAATCTATTTCAAATGCTAAAAAGAATGTTTATTCCTTGCTATTTCCAACCCATATTCAAACGTAATTTAAAGAATGTGTGACTAACATGCACTTCTCATAAACATTCGTAGACTTTCATAAATGAGATTTTTACAAAATTGTAAGCACTATCATTATGGGGACACCTTTAGAATGTTTACCTTCACAAGCACAGGATTGGCATCTACGTAAAAAGACTACTCAGTGGATTATGAAATCCTTTAAAAATCCCCAAGACGTACAAATAAGAAATTATTTTTCTGTATTTGAAATGGAAAGTTTGATTTGTAACATCTTATCACAAGCAATTCTAGAAAGGGACTCTGTGCCACCAAGAGGACTCCTTTCTCTCCTTGGGGGCACCGTGGCCCTCATTTTTTTTTTCTTTCTTTTTTAGCTTTTATTTTTTTAAATACTAAAAAACACAAAGCAAATGCAGACATTCCTATTTTGATCATTCCGTTCTACATATATAATCAGTAATTCACAATATCATCACATAGTTGCATATTCATCACCATAATCATTTCTTGGAACATTTGCATCTATTCAGGAAAAGAAATAAAAAGAAAACAGAAAAAAATTCATACATACCATACCCCTTACCCCTCCCATTCATTGATCACTAGCATTTCAAACTAAATTTATTTTAATATTTGTTCCCCCTATTATTTATTTTTATTCCATATGTTCTACTCATCTGTTGACAGGGTAGATAAAAGGAGCATCAGACACAATGTTTTCACAATCACACAGTCACATTGTGAGAGCTATATCATTATTCAGTCATCATCAAGATACCTGGCTACTGGAGCACAGCTCTACATTTTCAGGCAGTTCCCTCCAGCCTCTCCATTACATCTTGAATAACAAGGTGATATCTACTTGATGCATAAGAATAACCTCCAGGATAACCTCTCGACTCTGTTTGGAATCTCTCAGCCATTG
>PVIY010027276.1:0-34627 GCA_004026745.1 Myrmecophaga tridactyla | reverse complement strand
AACTTATTGTGGGTGGAACCTTTTGATTAGGTTGTTTCCATGGAGATATGATACTTTGAGTCCTTTAAGAGAATTCATGGAGAGAGGGCTTAGAAAGAAAATGCCCCAGCAGAAGCCAGAAGGACCCACAGGAACTGAGCAGGCAGAGCAATTTGGAACCATCCCAGGAGAAAAGGGCCAGTGATGTCGCCATGTCCCTTCCCATGTGACAGAGGAACCCCGGATGCAATCAGCCTTTCTTGAGTGAAGGTATCCTCTTGTTAATGTCTTAATTTGGACATTTCCATGGCCTTAGAATTGTAAATTTGTAATTTAATAAATTTCTGTTATAAAACCCAGTCCATTTTTTGTATATTGCATTCCGGCAGCATTAGCAAACAGAAACAGGGTCAGACACAGCAAATTCAGTAAGAAGCCACAAGGATGAAGTCAGAAAACCAGACTAGGCTAAGGATATTTGAAGGAAAGTTTGATAGCATGGTGGGATTTTACAATGTCTTGTTGAGCTATTAAAGGTATTAAACAGGGGAGATCATTGAAAAACCAGATGCCTTTTTTTTTTTAAACAGCTTTGACATATAACGCACCCATTTAAAGTGTGAAATTCAGTGGTCTTCAGAATAGTCGCATAATGAATTCACAGAGCAACTATCACCACAGTCAATTTTAGAATTTTTGTCACTCTGAAAAAAAACCCATTCCCCCTAACCATTGCTCCTCATTTCCCACCGAATCCCCCCATCCCTAGGCAACACTATCCAGTTAATTTTCCTTCTCTCTGACTTTGCCTATTCAGGACAGTTCATGTAAGTGATTTCATGTGATATGTGTTTTTGTGTGTGTGTCTGGCTTCTTTTACCTAGTATAATATTTCCAAAGTTTATCCATGTTGTAGCATGAATTAGTACTTCATTACTTTCTTTCTTTTTTTTTTTTTTTACTCTTCTTTTTAAACTTTTTATTTTGAAATAATTTCAAACTTACTGGAAAGTTACAAAGATAATGCAGAGAATTCTAATACACCCCCTACCCAGATACCCAGGTATACCAAGTTTTGACATTTTGCCACATTTGTCATATTCTTTCCATAATAGGTCATTTCTTTTCATTACCAAATGTGATGGTTGGGATCTGGTGTCAATTTGGCCAGGTGATAGGAACCAGTTATCTGGTCAGGCAAGCACTGTCCTAACCATTACTGCAAGAATATTTCCTGGCTGGTTGATAAACCAGAAGGCTGACAGCAGTTGTAGCTGTGGCTGATTACATCTACATTCAACTAATGGCAGTGCTTTCCACAAATGAGATAATCCAGTCAGTTGGGTTTTTAAGGGGGAAGAGAGAATTTGCACTGCTTCTTCAGCCTCTGAGCTGCTCCTGTGGAGTTCATCAAGACCCTTCACCTGTGTTGCCAGCCTTGCTGTCTGCCCTATGGATTTGGGACTCTTGCATTCCCATGGTTGCATGAGATACTGCTAAGTCTTATATTTATAGATATCTCCTGTTGTTCTGTTTCTCTAGAGAACCCTGGCTAATACAGTTTGGTACTGGGAGTGGTTCTTGTGAAACAAAATCTAAACATGGGCTTTTACAATTGGTTTTCTACTCTGATTAGACTCAAAGGCACTAATGACTCTATTTCCAACAATTAGGATGGCACTGACAGTCTATGTGGTGAGGTGACAAGAGAGAGACTCAAAATTCCACCATTAGATTCTGCTAATTGTATGCTTATACAAGGCAAGGCTCTTGGTGAAGGTGTTTTTGACACTTTCACCCGTGTTTTGTGGAGTTGAGATGTAAATGTTGGCTGGTTGTTCTTAGATGTGCTGGGTACAGTTATGAGGGAAGTATTGAGCTGAAGGCCTCAAATTTGCAGTTTAAATGCTGCATGAATGATGTGAAAGTTTCTGTGTGCCTTAAAATAAAATCTTATTCCTGTGGTTGTAGTCTTGAGATCTCTGAAAACCAGACCCAGAGCCTTATTGTACAAATAGTATATTTATAACATAAACTAAATTCTCAATGTTGCTAGATAGACCTGTAATGGTCTATCCTGAGACAAGAGCTGCCCCACCTCTAGCCTGCCCTGAGGACACAACCCCCCCCCCCACCTCTAATCTGCCTCCAGGAAACAGCTTCCCAGTCTCCAGTCTACCTTGAGGAGTTGGTCATCCAACCCCCACCTAACGACATTAACCCTTCAGTGCCTGCTAAACCTGTAACCACCTCCCTTGGGGAAACAGTCCTCACTCCTCTGTCTGGAGAGATTAATCCTGTTTCATCAGATGAAACTGCATTGGAATCCCTGAAGGTGATTGGCTTGAAAGACATTTCTTAATCTTTTCTTGACCCACCCCAATCACCCCTCTTTTCTTCAAGACCTATAACTAGAGTAAAGTTCCAACAGGCTCCAAAAAGTGAAGTACGAGTGTGACTCACGAGGAGGTACCCCATACTCCAAAAGAGCAGCATGAGTTTTCCTCTTTATATAGACGGAAATCAGGGGAATATGTGTGGAAATGGATATTAAGGGTGTGGGATAATGGAAAGAATATAAAGCTGAAGAAACCTGAATTTATTGATACGGGCCCACTAAGCAGAGATTCTGCATTTAATATTGTAGCTTGAGGGATTAGAAAAGTTATTAATAGCTTCTTTGGGGGGCTGGCTGAAACATGGATCAAAAGGTGGCCAACATTACCTGAGGTTGAAATGCCAGAACTGTCGTGGTGTAATGTAGATGAGGGGATCCAATGGCTTGGAGAGATTGGGATGTTAGAGTGGATTTGTCATGAAAGAGCTGCTCATACACCCCAGGGCTTTGAGGAATAAATTTGTGGGACTTGCTCTATCATCTCTGAAGAGCTCTGAAGTTGCCCTTCTCTGTAGAACAGATACCACTGTGGGAACTGCTGTCACTGAGCTGGAATCCTTAAACATAATGGGGATGATCAGATCTTGAGTTGGCAGAAGTCGTGTGGCAACAGTTAATCATCATAGACTGTGTGGGTGTGGCCACCACATTGGATCATAGACTTATAGCAGCAGTCAAAATAATCTTGACTCACAGAGACTTTTGGCATTGGCAAGTAGATCATGGATGCCTAGGAGTAAAATAGATTGGCAGTCTACTAAATTCTTGTTTGAACTATATAAGCAGAAGAATTCTAGGTCCAGTGAACAGAAGTCTAGCTTGAATTACAAAAACAGAGAGTCATGGCCCCTTAATCAGTTTCCAGACTTGAGACAGTTTACAGACCTGGAGCCCTTCAAATGAAAAGAGAGCTGGGTACCCTTGGGGAAGGACCCTGTTACATTGCCCCAAATTTATACTGTTAACCTTCCTCCAAGCCTTCCCCAAGGAGAACTTTTACCAGGGTGACTGCATTGGGGAAAGGAAATGATCAGATATTTCGGGGATTATTAGATATTGACTCAGAAGTGACACTAATTCCAGGAGACCCAAAACATCTCTCTGGTCTACCAGTCAGGGTAGGGGTTTATGGAGGTCAGGTGATCAATGAAGTTTTAGCTCAGGACCATCTCACAGTGGGTCCATGGGGCCCTGGATCCATTCTGTGTTCATTTCCCCAGTTTCAGAATGCATAATTGAAATCGACATACTCAGCAACTGGCAGAATCACCATATTGGTTCTCTGACTTGTGGAGTGAGGGCTATTATGGTAGGAAAAGCTAAGTAGAAACTATTGGCATTGCCCCTACCTAGCAAAATAGTAAATCAGAAGCAATACCGGATTCCTGGAGGGATTGCAGAGATTACTGCCACTCTTAAGGACTTGAAGGATGCAGGGGTGGTGATTCCCACCACATCCCCATTCAACTCTCTGATTTGGCTTGTGCAGAAAACACATGGGTCTTGGAGGATGACAGTGGATTATCTTAAACTCACACAGGTGGTAACTCCAATTGCAGCTGCTGTTCCAGATGTAGTGTCATTGCTTCAGCAAATCAACACATCCCCTGATGCCTGGTATGCAGCTATTGATCTGGCAAATGATTTTTTCTCAATAGCTGTCAGAAAGGACCACCAGAAACGGTTTGCATTCTATTGGCAAGGCCAGAAGTATACCTTCAGTATCCTACTTCAGGGGTATAACAACTCTCCAGCCCTGTGTCTTAATCTTGTTTGCAGGGACCTTGATTGTTTCTCCCTCCTGCAAGACATCACATTGGTTCACTATACTGATGATATCATGTTGATTGAACCTAGTGAGAAAGAAGTAGCAAGTATTCTACTCTTATTGGTAAGGTGTGTCAGGGGAGATAAATCCAACAAAAATACAGGGGCCTTCCACCTCAGTGAAATTTCCTCCACCTCAGTAAAATTTCTAATTGTCCAGTGGTGTAGGACGTGTTGAGATATCCCTTCTAAGGTGAGGGATAAACTGTTGCATCTGGCCCTTCCTACAATAAAAAAAGAAATACAATGCCTCTTGGCCTCTTTAGATTTTGGAGACAGCATATTTCTCATTTGGGTGTACTACTCCAGCCCATTTACCAAGTGACTAGAAGAGTTGCTAGTTTTGAGTGGGGATCTGAACAGAAGTGGCTCTGTGACAGGTCCAGGCTGCTGACAAGCTTCTCTGCTACTTGGACCATATGATCTAGCAGATCTAATGGTGCTGGAAGTGTCAATGGCAATTAGAGATGCTGTCTGGAGGCTTTGACAGGTCCCTATGGGAGAATCACAATGCAGACCCTTAGGATTTTGGAGTAAAGCCTTAACATCTGCTGCAGATGACTACTCACCTTTTGAGAAACAGCATTTGGCCTGCTACTGGGCCTTTGTAGAGACTGAAATGCTTAACCATGGGCCACCAAGTTACCGTGAGACCTGAGTTACCTATTATGAGATGGATATTTTCTGACCCACCAGGCCATAAATTTGGGTGTGCACAGCAGCACTCCATCATAAAATGGAAATGGTATATAAGAGGTAGGGCTTGAGCAGGTCCTTAAGGCACAAGTAAATTACATGAGGAAGTGGCCCAAATGCCCATGGCCCCACTCCTGCCACATTACCTTCTCTTTCACAGACCAGAGTTGTGGCCTGTGAAAGAACTTGGGGAGTTCTTTATAGTTGGCTGAGGAAGAGAAAACTTCAGGCTTGGTTTACAAATGGTTCTGTATGATATGCAGGTACCATACAGAGGTGGATAGCTATAGCACTACAGCCCCTTGCTGGGATGTCCCTAGAAGATAGTGGTGAGGGGGAATCCTCCCAGTGGGTGGAACTTTGAGCAGTGCACCTGGCTGTCCATTTTTCTTGGAAGGAAAACTGGCAGGAGGTGCATTTGAATACTCACTCATGGGCCATTGCTAATGGTTTGGCTGGATGGTCAGGGACTTGGTAGGAGCATGATTGGAAAATTGGTGACAAAGAGGTCTGGGCAAGAGGTATGTAGGTAGACCTTTCTGAGTGGGCAAAAAATATGAAGATATTTGTGTCCCATGTGAAGGCTCACCAGAAGGTGACTTCAGCAGAGGAAGGTTTTAATAATCAAGTGGAAAGATGACCTGTTCTGTGGATACAAGTCATCCTCTTTCCTCAGCCACTCCTGCCATTTCCCAATAAGCTCATGAGCAAATTGGGCATGGTGGTAGGGATGGAAGGTATGCCTAGGCTTAGCAACATGGACTTCCATTCACCAAGGCCAACCTGGCTATGGCCACTGCTGAATGCCCAGTTTACCAGCAGCAGAGACCCATATTCAGTCCCCAGTGTGGCACCATTCTCTGAGGTGATCAGCCTGCCAACTGGTGGCAAGTTGATTGCATTGAACCACTTCCATCATGGACGGGGCAGCAGTTTGTTCTAACTGCAAAGAACACATACTCTGGATATGAGTTTGCCTTCCCTGCATGGAATGCTTCAACGAAAACTGTGATCTGTTGAGTTGCAGAATGCTGTATCCACCATCATGACATTTCACACAGCATTGTTTCTGATCAAGGAACTCACTTCACAGCAAATGAAGTGTGGGAATGGGCACATGCCCATGGAATTCTCTGGTCTTACCATGTTCCCTATCATCCAGAGGCAGCTGGATGGCGGAATGGTCTTTTGAAGGCCCAATTGCGGAACCAACTAGGTGGCAGTATCTTACAGGACTGGGGCATTGTTCTCCAGGAGGCTGTGTATGCTCTGAATCAGCATCCACTCTAAGGTGCTATTTCTCCCGTAGCCACGATTCATGGGTCCAGGAATCAATGGGTGGAAATGGGAGTGGCATCACTTTCTATCACCCCTAGTGATCCACTACAAAAATTTTTGCTTCCTGTCCCTTAAACCTTAAGCTCTACTGGTGTAGAGGTCTTAGTTCCAAAAGGAGGAGTGCTCCTACCAGGAGACACAACGATGATTCCCTTGTGTTAAGACTACCACCTGGCCACTTTGTGCTTCTCATGCCTCTGAATCAACAGAAGGAAGGACTACTGTACTGGTTGGGGTGATAGGGTTGCAACTACACAATGGAAGTAACAAAATTTTCTTGAAGTAGAGGAGTTCCCCTCAGGCTTCCCTTAGTACTCCCATGCACAGTGATTAAATTCAATGGAAAATTGCAACAGCCCAATCCAGGCAGGACTACCAGTGTCCAAAAACTTCAGCAATGAAGATTTGGGTCACCCCACCAGGCAAAGAACCACAGCCAGCTGAAGTGTTTAGAGGATAGTAGAAGGTAATAATATATATATTATATATATAATATTCACATATATATGAACTACACCCACATGACCAGTTACAGTAAACGAGGACTGTGATGGTATGAATATTTCCTCCTTGTTTTGTCATGCATATGCTTGTATTTGTACATAAAATATCTTGTTTATTTTTTATCATATGACATAAGTTGTATTGTTCATATTATGTTATTTAAGTTATATGATATCAAGTTGAAGAGTGAATGTTACCTAAGGACTTGCACTCTATTCTGGAGAGATTTGGTACATTTCTGGTTGTACACAGGACAGTTGAGTATTGTTAGGTGAAACGTATGTCTGTTATTACATTCTGTTTAGAGAGTAAGCATGGTTTAAAGTGATGTGTATAGCTGCCAAGTTGAGAAGGGGTGGACTGTGATGGTTAGGTTTTGGTGTCAACTTGGCCACATGATGGTGCCGGTTATCTGGACAGGCAACCACTGGCCTAACCGTTACTGCAAGGATATTTCATGGCTGGTTGATAAACCTGAAGGCTGGTTCATTAAATCATCAGTTAGTCGATTGCAGTTGTGGCTGATTATATCTACGATCAACTAAGGGTCCATATTCCACAAATGAGATAATCTAGTCAGTTGTACTTCATTCAATCCGTTGGAAACTTTTCAGGGAGAAGAGAGAATTTTCACTCTTCTTCAGCCAGCCTCTCCTGTAGAGTTCATTAAGACTCTTCATTGGAGCTGCCAACCTTGCTGCCTATGTATGGATTTGGGACTTTTGCATTCCCACGATTGTATGAAACACTTTTTAATAAATCTTCTATTTACAGATATCTCCTCTTTGTTCTGCTTCTCTAGAGAACCCTGACTAGTACACCAAATATTATTTCATTGTGTGGATATGCCACATTTTCTTTACCACCTTTGAGCTATTGTTAATGTAATGCTGCTGCGACATGTGTGTACAAGTTTTCTGTGGATGTATATTTTCATTTCTCATGAGTATGTACCCAGGGATGGAATTGCTGGGTCATGTGGTAACTCCATGTTTAACATTTTGAGAAACTGCCAGACTGTTACCTCCGTACTGCAAGCTTTACATCCCCTGACAGTATATGAGGGTTCTAGTTCTTCACCTCGGACCAGCTCTTATTATTATGTGTCTTTTTGACCATAGCTGTTGTAATGGGTGTAAAGTGGTATCTCATTGTGGTATTGATTTGCATCTCCCTGATAGCTAATAATGTTGAACATCTTTTCATATAGTTGTTGGTCATTCATGTATATATTTTTTGAGAAGTGGCCATTCAGATTCCTTGACCATTTAAAAATTTTGTATCTCATTATTATTGAGCTGTAGGAGTTCTTTATATAATCTAGCTCTAAGTCCCGTGTCAGATCTATGATTTGCAAATATTTTTTCCCATTCTGTGAATTCTTTTCACTTTCTTGCTGTTGTGTGTCTGTTGAAGCATAGTTTTAAATTTTAATGAAGTCCAATGTATCTATTTTTTTCCTTTGCTGTTTAGGTTCTGATATCATGTCTAAGAAACCGTTGCTTAATCTAAGCTACTGAGATTTATGCCTGTGTTTCCTTCTAGAGTGTTATGGTTTTAACTTTTACATTTAGGTTTTTGATTGATTTTGAATTAACGTTTAAATTTTTCCTCACATTGATATTAGTTTTCCCAGCACCATTTTTAAAAAAGGCTATTCATGCATATTGAATTGCCTTGGCATCTTGTGGAAACTTTTTAAGGCAGGTTTTTATTAAATGGCTTTTTTCAGATTAAGAGTGGGTATTATTTTTTGTCACTGAATGGTTTATTGGCAGTTGCATTTTACATGTGTATGTTTTGCTCTGTGTGTCTGAAATAATTTATTGTAATAGAACAAAGCACCTGAGATAAACGAAATAGATACCTATCCGGTGGAACCAGGCCTCTGGGTTAAGTAGCCTCCAAATTGTGCTTTTGACATTTTAATATGCATCTGAATTCCCTGGAGATCTTGTTAAAATGCAGATTCTGATTTTCTGGGTCTGGGGTTGGTCCGAGAGTCTGCCTTCTTAACAAGCCCCGGGTTATGCTGATGGTGCTAGTTCTGCGTCATTGCTTTGGGTACCAAAGCCCTAGAGGGACTTTCTAGTGTGGTCTTGTAATTCAGTAATCTTGTTACTCCTGCTTGTAAAGGATGTGATTAAGAAGGGAAATAAAAGTTGCCTTATTTAAATTTAGTGTCTTAATATTTTATTTAATAATCTTTAAATTAAAAAAACACTATGCAGTAAGATATAATAAAAATTTATTTCTATTGCGTTTTACCAGTTTTGATTTATTTCTACCTTCCTTCTAGGCCTCTAATGATTGTCACTCAGAAGATTACAACCTTGGCATTCCAAGTTCATGATGGTGAGAAAATGACCCTCCCTTTTGCTCTAGGAGTAAGCTTGATATCCAGAGTCCTTCTTATGCCATATATACACAGTCAAAAGTTTTAACAAGTCCTAGCAGATCTTGCTTTAACTTGTTCAAAATTTCCAGGCCTCTTTAATCATCGACTTTTATTTTTGTAGCTATTTCACTACTTGCCTACTGAATCTATAGGTCTAAACTTGCTGAAATATTAGCATTGAGAATAATGGGTTGTGCTGGTCTGAAACTGTTAGGTACCCCAGAAAAGCCATGTTATTTTAATCCTAATCCAGTCTTGTAGGAGCAGTCATGTTCTTTTAATCTTGACCCATTATTGTAGGGTGGGATCTCTTGATTAGGTTGTTTCTGTTGAGATGTAACACACCCAGTTGTGGATGTGACCTTTTAATTAGGTTGTCTCTGTGGAGACGTGACATACCCGCTTGTGAGTATGAACTTTTGATTAGTTACCAATGTGCCTGCCCATTCAAGGTGGGTCTTAATTAGTTTACTCAAGTCCCTTAATAGGGGAAACATTTTGGAGAAAGCTGAGACACAGACATTTGGAGATGCAGAAGGTAATGTCAGAAGGACCCACAGAATCTGCGAGAGCCATATGAGACCAGAAGCTGTGAGAGGAGCCCAGCGCATATTGTCATGTGCCTTCCCATGAGATGCTAAGCAAGCCAGAACCCAGAGATGCCCAGGAGAAGCTAAGTGAGGGCCCTCAGATACTTAGAGAGGAGCCATTTGGAATCAGAAGCTAAAGCAATGAACTGGGAGCAAGGACCTCAGATGCCAGCCACATGCCTTCCCAGCTGACAGAGAAATCCTGGCCGCCATTTGGTCTTTCTTCAGAATCGAAGTGTCTTTCTCTGAGTGCCTTAGTTTAGGTATTTTTAAGCCCTTAGCACTTAATAAATCCCCTCTATAAAAGCCATTCTATTTCTGGTATATTGCATTCTGCAGCATTAGCAAACTAAAACAATGGGTTTTCTGTTTAACTTTACAAACGTTTGTTTATCTGTGATAAGCTTATGAGATAAGAAAAGGTAAAGCATTGATCAGTGTCAATTATTAATTATTTTACTAATTTATTATTTTTTTTGGCATGGAAAATTTCTAATGAGATTAGTCTAAGTCTCTAAATAACTAGAAGGAAGAATCTTCTATCTGTATAAAACTGAGCATTTTCTTTTGTCAGGCTCTTCCTGAAAATGGCCATAAGGTGTGATTTACACTGTTACAACCGCATTCCCAGAAAGGAGGACCACATTTTCAAGTGGGTAGAAGGTTTCAGTATGGGCTTAAGAGTTGCCAAGTGCCGGAGCACTTCTGGGGAAGATGGCAGAGTAGAGAGCTACAGGACATACTCCTCCCAAACAGCTAATGGACAGGCAGAAACTGTAAATAATGGTTCTGGGGCTTCAGAGGCCAGGGGAGCACTGTGCAGCATCCAGAAAACAGTGGGACAGGCAGACTGAAAAATAAACTGAGTGAATCGCCTCATGCCAGTGGCCAGTGCCCATCCCTACCCTCAAGGCTGGCAGCCTTTGTACCACCTGTTGCTGGCTGCTGCAGATGGAGAGAGACATCGAGGTCTTCCTCCCCAGGCAAAGTTGAGGGCACAGCCAAGGGCCAAGCAAAGTTTCTGATCAGTGAGTTTGGAACACTGGATTTGGGCTTGGCATCGACAGGGTTCCCTGCAGACATTGTTTTAATAGTGTAGGCCTATAATCTTTAGCTGGACTAACAAAGAAAAAAGGAGAGAAGAAGCAAATAAATAAAACAGAAATCAAAAGGGAGACCTCACTACCTACCTCATAGAAGTAAAAAAGAAGATAGAAGGATACCATGAACAACTATATGCCAACAAATTAGAAAACTTAGATGAAGTGAACAAATTCCTAGAAGCACATGGACAACTTATACTGACTCTGAAATAAATAGATCCCAATAAATCAAATCAAGTAAAGAGATTGAATCAGTAATCAAATACCTTCCCCCAAAGAAAAGCCCAGGC
The DNA here is from genome assembly GCA_004026745.1 of Myrmecophaga tridactyla. Classification (NCBI taxonomy): domain Eukaryota; kingdom Metazoa; phylum Chordata; class Mammalia; order Pilosa; family Myrmecophagidae; genus Myrmecophaga; species Myrmecophaga tridactyla. The sequence goes on along the minus strand of PVIY010027276.1, from coordinate 23,504 downwards.
CCATATGGCTTACAAAGTGAATTCTACCAATCATTCCAAGAAGAATTAATACAAATTATGCTCAGACTCTTCTAAAAAATTGAACAGGATGAAACACTACCTAACTCATTCTGTGAAGCAACACTCCCTAGTACCAAATGCAGGTGAAACTACTACAAGAAAAGAAAATTACAGATCAATTTCTCTAATGAATATAGCTGCAGAAATCCTCAACAAAATACTTGCAAATTGAATCTAACAACACATCAAAGAATTGTACATGCTTATCAAGTAGACTTTATACCAGGCATGCAAGGATGATTCAACACAAGAAAATCAATTAATGTAATGCAGCACATTAACAAGTCAAAGGGAAAAAAACATCAGATCATCTTGATTGATGCAGAAAACGCATTTGACAAAGTATACCATCTTCAAAAGATAAGAATAGAAGGATACTAACATCATACTCAATGGTGAAAGACTGAAAGCTTTCCCTCTAAAATATGGAACAAGACAAGGATGCCCAGTGTCACCACAGTTAAAATTTAACATTTTAACCAGAAATTGTGGTTAGAGGAGTTAGACAAGAAAAAGAAAAAAAGACGTTCGAATTGGAAAGGAATAAGTACAAGTTTCATTATTTGATTATGACAGGATTCTACATATACAAAGTCTTGAAAAATATACAACTAAGTTATTAGAGCTAATAAACAAGTTCCACAGAGTGGTGGGATTCAAAATCAACACACAAAATTCAATAATGTTTCTGTACACTAGTAATGAGCAATCTGATGAGAAAATCAAGAAAAAATTCCATTTCCAATAGCAACTAAAAGAATAAAATATCTAGGAATAAATTTAAGGATGTAAAGGACATGTACTCAAAAACTATAAAACATTGCTAAAAGAAATTTAAAAAGACCTAAATAATGGGAGGACACTGATGTTCATGGATTCAAAGACCAAATATTGTCAAAATAACCAAATTGATTTACAGATTCAACATAATCTCAATCAAAATTCTAACAGCCTTCTTTGCATAATTGGAAATGCCAATTATCAGATTTATTTGGAAAGGTGAGGAGCCCCAAATTGCCATAAACATCTTGAAAAAGGAAAACAAGCTTGGAGGATTCATACTTCCTGACTTTAAAGCATATTGCAAAACTACAGTGTTCCAAAGAGCATGGTACTGGCACAAGGATAGATATCTAGACCAATGGAATTGAATTGAGAATTCAGAAACAAACCCTCACATTTATGACCAGTTGATTTTTGACAAGGCTGCCAGGTCCACTTAATTGGGAAAGAATAGTCTCTTCTATAGGTGGTCCTGGGAGAACTGGATATCCATATAGAAAAGAATGAAGAGGCTACTCTTTCTCACACCATGCAAAAAAATTAACTCAAAATCGATGGAGGACCTAAATGTAAGAACCAATACTATAAAACTCCTAGATGAAAACAGAGAAGCATCTTTAGGATCTTGTGAAGGCTAGGTTTCTTAGACCTCACACCCAAAGAATCAGCACCAAAAGAAAAAATAGATAAATGGGATTTCATCAAAGTTAAAACTTTTTGTGCATCATGAAAGTAAAAATAGAACCTACAGAATCAGAGAAAATATTTGGAAACCATATATCCAATAAGAGTTTATATCCAATAAGAGTTTAATATTTAAAGAAATCCTACAACTCAACAATAAAAAGATGAACAGCCCAATTTAAAAATGGGCATAAGACTTGAATAGACAGTTTTCCAAAGAGGAAATACAAATGGCCAAAAGCGGGTGAAAGAATGATGCTGAGCATTCTCAACATCATAATAGTTAGCTATTATGGAAATGCAAATCAAATGAACAATGAAATATCATTTCACACCTCCTAGAATGGCCACTATTAAAAAAAAAAACAGAAAGCTGCAAGTGTTGGAGAGTGTGTGGAGAACAAGGAACACTTATTCACTGCTAGTGGCAATGTGAAATAGTGTAGCTGCTGTGGAAGACAGTTTGGCAGTTTCTCAGGAAGCTAAGTGTAGAATTGCCATATGATTTGGCAACCCCCCTATTTAGGTATATACCCAGAAGAACTGAAAGCAAGGATACAAAAAGACATTTGCACACTGATGTTCACAGTGGGCGTAATTCACAATTGCCAAAAGATGGAAGCAACCCAAGTGTGCATCAGCCATTGAATGTGGTAGATATGCATGGTGGAATATTATTCCACAGTAAGAAGGAATGAAGTTCTGATGTATGTGACAACATGGAAGAACCTGGAGGAGGACATTGTGTTGAGTGAAATAAGCCAGACACAGAAGGACAATTGTTATATGAGCTCACTGATGTGGACTAATTATAATAAACAAACTTATTGAGTTAGAATCTAGAATATAGGTTAGCAGGAGCTAGAATGAGGGTAGAGAATGGGGAGCTGATGCTTGGTTGTAACGGTTTGGAAATGGATAGAGGTGATGGTAATATGTTACTGTAAATTATGTATGTGAATGAGATTGAAAGGGAGTTTAAGGTCATGTGTGTTACTAGAAGGAAAACTAGAGGATAAAACAAGGACCCATCCTGTGGTGGATGAAGTGTGTGGTATAAATATGACAATGTTCTTTCATCAAGTATAATAAATGTATATCACTATTCCAAAGTGTTAATAATAGGGGAGTATATGGGAAAAAACACACCTAATGCAAACTGTGGACTATAGTTAGCAGGAATATTTGAATATTATTTACATATAAATAAATCTAGAGAGACGGAATGAGATCAGAGGTTATGGAGGGTTGGGTCAGGATAGAGAGATTGAGAGGTGACGACTAAGGAATATGGGGTTTTTCTTTTTGGAGTCATGAAAATGTTCTAAAATTATGGTAATGAATGCACAAGTCTGTGAATTACACTAAAAGCCATTTATTGTACACTTTGGATGGAAGTTGCTTAAATCACCACCACCACTCATCCCTCTCCCCCAAAAAAAGAAATGATGCATTTGGCAACAGGAAATCAGTATTTAATGGAAAGCCATTGGTATTATAAATTAGAACAGGGATTTGAAGAAGGGGTTTTGAAAAATCTACGGCTAACTTGATGTTAGTGGTTAAAAATTAAGGGAGAGCCAAGCAAATCATCGAGACCAATGAACTGTAAATCAAAAAGGCATTAGGAAAAAAAATTGGAACTAACCAACTAAATTAAAAAAAAATTTTAAAGGTATTACAATAGGGCAGTGCAACGGTGGCTCAGTGGCCTGCCATGCCGGAGACCTGGGTTTGATTCCTGGAGCCTGCCCATGCAAAAAAAAAAAAAAAAAAATGGTATCAGAATAACAGGAGTCGATAGATCAGTTACAATCACAGTACGTCACACTTAGAGTGAAAATATGGGTAGCCAGAGATGATAGTCATTATCAAGAAGTGTTGTATATACACATGTGAAGTTAAATCCCTGTTTGCAGAATATTCACTTTAGTTTAGGGTTTTTTTTGTGTGTATGTGCAAGGGCATATATGCAAAAATCATGTGGTTGGTCCCACAAAAATAATTAACCTCCTTAAACAAATCCACATGAATATATATTGACTTTATTCCAAAATTAGATGAAGAAAAGAGTTTACCTTTTAAATGGAGTGATTTTAATCATATACTTTGGGAGTTTTGTATTACTTTTCCCTGTTATTCACTATTACTGGGCCTTTTATTAGTTTAAAAGCTATATGATCAAGTCTTCTTAAAATAAAAACGATTAGGGCCACGGTGGCTCAGCAGGCAGAGTTCTCGCCTGCCATGCCGGAGATCTGGGTTCGATTCCCAGTACCTGCCCGTGTAAACCAAAAAAACCAAAGCAACAACAACAAAAAGATTAAGAAGGAAATTTACATGTAACTTTGAAGGATTATAATTTAAGAGATGTGAATCACTTTATAGAATAATTCTAACAAATGTCCCTGTAAACTTATCTGTCGTGTAACTTCTGTATTTGAAATCTCACATCATACAGAAGTGTCCCTATGGAAAGCATCTCGGTAATAAATCATGCCTAAGAACACAGAAACCTGTAAAATTACATTTTCTATATAATATATAAATTTAATTTAAATATATAAATTTATAATGTATAAATAAAACAAATATACAAGACAGTAAAAAAAGAGAGTGAGAGAGAGATGCCAAGTACAACTAGTAAAAGTTTATTGTACGACATTGTACCTCTCCAACAAATGCTTTTGGCTATTGAAATTTCTGTTGTGCTGGCAGGTTGAGAAGATTTACAGTCTCTGCCAGTTTTCTTGTTTTTTCTTAAAGCTTGGAAACTGATTTAATTTCATTTCGACCAGTGTATTCATACTAGAATTGAGTAATTTTATCCCAAAGATGAAGTCTTTCAGGTGACCAGCACTCCCAGTTTGCCTGAATTTGAGATTTTCAGTGCTGACAGAGAAAGTCCTGGCAAAATGGGATCTGTTTATTCCTGAATCCACTTGGTAGTTTTATAGACAAACACTGATAATGTAAACCAACTGCTAAAATCAATTTAATATCTACAATTGCCAGAGATATATTATTTGGTGGGATCTTTTTAAAAAATTTTTAATGAGTTTTTTTTTTTTTAACATTGCTCCTAGTTTTGTTTTTACCATAGGCTTTTTGCCTTGACTTGCTGTTTTTTTTTTTGTTGTTGTTTGTTTGTTTTGCATGGGCCGGCACCCGGAATCAAATGCGGGTCTCAGGCATGGCAGGCGAGAACTCTGCCACTGAGCCACCTTGGCCCGCCCTTGACTCACTTTTATAAGCATTCTTCGTTTACCGTATTTCATGGAAAACCCCTTACATGCAGCAAAATGTTTATTTGCCTTTTTCTTTTTTACTTATGTGTGAGAAGAACGAATGAATTCCAGAAACGCTCCACTTTCTCTAAGACACATTTTTGAATTGCCTTCACGTTTGGTGATCATTATCAGTCTTAGTTGTTTATAGAGTTTCAGAGTTGACTTGTGTTGCTTATAAGATAGCACTTCAGTTTCATTGCCTGTAAGCGAACGTATGCGTTTATATGAGGCATAGATGTCATTTGGTTGGTAGTTTTCCTGGCTTGGCTAAGTGTTAAATGAAAATGCCCCGATAATTCCATTGTGTTTTCCCTGCATTCAAAGTTACGTTTCCTCCTTTTTTTTTTTGAAGAGAGAAGGCCCCTTTCCCTTTCCCCTTTACACCCCTCACCCATGTTCTCAGCTTCTACCTGGTGTCTGCACCCGGCATAATGAGGAACATATTTGAACTTGCGCAGGCTGTGAAAGACAAGCTTATGTCTCTGAAGTAGCAACAACAACAAAAAGGGACAAGGAAGCGCCTCATGTAGGAGATGTGGAAGCTTCTCTGGGATTCATTCCATATTCTGTGTCAAGGGGAATAACCTCTGAATTCTTTGCTTTGTGTACAGACCTACAGAGACCCCCCCCACCACTTCTGCATCTACTTCTGTGTAGTTTCTTTGATCCAGGGCATTTAAAAATAATAGAAATAGGGTGCTTTTTATGGTTTATAAAAGGAAAAACAAATTGCTTTTTCAAATAGAGTTTGAAATGGCTCTTAGTATTAGGAATCTATTTGACTTCAAACATCATCTTACTACATTTTTTTCTTTTTCATAGGGTTGGGTCGAAGAACTGAAGATCTGTCTGCCGAGCAACATCGACTTGCCATAAAGTAAATTTACAATGTAGTCTAAAGATCTTTCCATGTGTATCTAGCCTTCATCCTCATTTTTTTAAATATCTGCATATTAATTCCATTATGTGGATATAATATCTTTTATTTAACTCATCCATTATTGGTGGACACTTGAGTTGTCTACCAGCCTTGGCTTTTACAAGCAATGAGAAATGAATGGCCCTGTACCTAGGTACATATTAAGTATATTTGGGTATAGATTCCCAGGGGTGAGATTGCTAGATCAGAAAGTAAATGGATCTGTAATTTTGTTAGTTCTTCAAGATTCTCCTTCATTGGGGTTGTGGTGCCATTTGCAGAACTTTTTTATTGGGCCCATATTTTAAAATATGAGACGTGTCTGTGAGTGGGGGACTCAAGAAATAGTGAATTATCAGTGCATGTCAGTGTGTGATGAAATGCCAGAATGAATAAAGATAGGAGCTAGGGTTGGAGAGAGAGATGGTGGGCTGGGGAATAGGAGGGCCAGCTTCATGTGTAAAGAGGGGGTATTGGAGAACAGAGCTATGTAGAGAAGGAAGATAACATTGGTGTGGGAATGAACATGAGTTTGGGTAGCAAATTGGAGAGGTGGTATGGCCACGGTAGAGGGCTTCTGCAGGAGAGCCTAGGGAACAACTGGGATAAGTAAGGGAGAGCCCCAAGTTGTAGAGGAGGTTGGATGCTTCATTAAGGAATTTACTGGGACTTGGAAGAATCTTTGGAAGATTCTTTGCTAAGCATTATGGGGTCATGAATCATAGAGGTCACAGTGCCAGTGAGAGGTTAAAAATGACATTTTATAGTATAACTGAACACTATAAGTACATGGAACCTTGAGAAGGGCATGAGATTTTGTAGGTTTGTCCAGAGTGATGCCCCGATAAATCCCAGAGTGATTTGAACAGTAAATAAAAAAGTATCTGCAAAGCCCCTTGGGAGAATGGTGAGAAAGAGGGAAAATTCAACTTCCCCATTTAGAGAAGGCCTGATATTCTTGCAAGCGGTGAGGACAACAAAATCAATAGGCTGAGCCCTCAGTCTTGGGGGTTGTTATATGAAACTTATCCCTGCAAAGGATAGGCTAAGACTACTTAAAATTATGCCTAAGAGTCACCCCCAGAGAACCTCTTTTGTTGCTCAGATATGGCCACTCAGCCAACACGGCAAACATACTCACTGCCCTCCCCATCTCTACGTGGTACATGACTCTCAGGGGTATAAACCTCCCTGGTAACATGGGACAGAAATCCTAGAATGAGCTGGGACTCAGCATCAAGGAATTGAGAAAACCTTCTCAACTGAAAGGGGGAAGAGAGAAACGAGACAACGTAAATTGTCAATGGCTGAGAGATTTCAAATAGAGTCGAGAGGTTATCCTGGAGGTTATTCATACATGTTATATAGATAACCCCTTTTTAGTTTAAGGTGTATTGGGGAGGCTAGAGGGAAGTACCGGAAACTGTAGAGCTGTGTTCCAGTAGCCATGTTTCTTTAAGATGATTGTATAATGACATAACTTTCACAAAGTGACTGTGTGATTGTGTAAACCTTGTCTGATGCTCCTTTTATCTATGGTATGGACAGATGAGTGAAAACACAGATGAGTGAAAAAATAAATAAGTAATGGGAACAAATGTTAAAATAAATTGAATAGAGGGAAATACTAGTGGTCAATGAGAGGGAGGGCTAAGGGGTATGGTATATATGAGTTTTTTTTATTTTTTCTTTTTATTTCTTTTTCCGGAGTGATGTACATGTTCTGAGAAATGATCATGGTGATGAACATACAACTATGTGATGATATTGTAAGCCACTGATTGCACACAAAGTATGGAATATTCATACATTAAGAATGTTCGTGTTGTATGTTGGTTGGTTTTATTAATTAAAAAAGAGAAAAAAAATGACATTTTAGGAGGCCTTTCCTAATAATTCCATCCTGTTGGAACAAACCTCCTAAAATGCCATCAGCACACCACACGGAACGGTTCTGTACAGAATTTTTTTCTGCCACCACCTGGTCTGTTGTTCTAAACCTTGTGCCTGGAAGCCAGGCCAGGCCAGATATTGTTATTGTGATGGTTTCATGTGGCCTCTTCAAGTTGAGACTGGTTCTTCCTGTCATGTGTTTTGTATTTATTTTGGCAGCCTAGAGGGAGTTTTCCCATTGCAAAGCATCCCACCCTGCCTGACGTTTATGACTTTCTTCTTCTCTTGTAGAGAGTTGAGGTGGGTGAGGAGAGCACATTTCCCAGGCACATAGCCACCTTTGCCCTGGACCCTGTAAGTGTTAATAGATGGGTGCCGCCATTGGTGTCTGCTCCTTCTCTGGACCACCTACCCCATTCAGGTTTCCTTTCAACAGGATCTCTCTCAAGCACATTTAAAGAAACAGAGCCAGGAGAGGTCACGTCACATCTCCTACTATCTAGTCTACAAAGACAACACCTGTGTTTACAGTTTGCCCGCTTGCAAATACTAAAGGTAAATCAAAGCGTGAAGAACTTTCAACATTGGACTTTGTTTATTTTCACAGAGTGAAACCCTCATTGCTGGAATACTCAAGCTACCTTCTCAATTTCATGAGTGTCATAGCTGGCCCTTGTAACAATTTCAAGGAATATGTTGCCTTCATTGAGGGGAGACATACTCACATGAAGTTGTTGGAAATGAACTGGAAGCAAAAGGGTTTCCACAGCCTGCCAGATCCTTCTCCCACTGTGAGTTTTCCGTGCCAAGTGTTTACCCAGAGGTCCAGATAATACGGTTTTGCTGCCAGGGCTGACTCTCACTAATAATTGTTCTAATTAAAAAACCAAGCAGTTTACTGGGAAGCTTGGCTGATAACTTTCTTTCCTTGTTTGCTTAAAATACTAGTATTGGTATTTATTTGCAGAAGTTCTCTACGTTGGGGCAATGGGTGCTTATTTTATAGAGGAGCCCGCTGGCTAGGAAATGAAAGCAATCTGTCCATCAGTGTATCAGGCAATATTTAATGCCTACAGATGCCCAGCACTGTGCTAGTTAGGACACTGATTTGATCTTTAGGAATTGAAATTCAAATACAGCCCAAGGGCAATATATAGTAAAAGGAGGTGGAATGGGGGGTGGGGGTGGGGACAGGGAGTTGGGTGGAGGGCAGAATAAATGTGCTTTTAATTGCAAGAGAAACCAGTTTTATACCGTCATACTGAAACCTCGGTATCATTGTTTTGAGAGAGTTTAAGATGACTTTTGAAATAATACTATGATTTTAACCTGAATTTTATCTATCTCAAATTAGTCCAAGTTTGGACAACTTATTGAACTTTACAAATATGCTAGACATACTCAGTTTCAGGGAAACTTTTAATTTTAGTTCAAGGAAAAGTGAAAATTGAAAAAGGGAGAAAATGGGGATGTTCCGAGTTAAATATTTCATAAGCGCTTCTAAGAGAAAATATGAGTTAAGTATCTGAAAGTTTAAGTGATTTTTTTTTAATTAAATGTGAATTTTTGGATAGTTTCAACACAGTCAAGGACATGAGCAATTTATGGGTAGGTCAAGTCTTGGTTTTATCTGGTTTCTTGAAATACTCGAGGAAGCACGGGGGTAAAGTCACTGCATGTGCTTCCAGGCAGTTGTGTCTCCATAGTGCTTCTGTGTTTCACGTGCCTTTTAAAAGATAATTTTATCAGAGTCTTACCATCACTCCAAAAGGTGACTGTTGTGTTTGTGTGCGTGGGGTTGAGTGCAGTGGTCCAGTTGGTTGTGTTCTTCTGGCTGCAGATGCGCTGATGTGAGTGGGCTGGCGCCCAGGGCTGGCAAGTGTGAAGCCATAATTGTGGTGAATCATGGTGAGAATTCACCTCTGTGGCAGCGCTGATCTCAGCACGGTATACATATTCATTCATTTAAGCCCCACGCCACCCCCTGAGGGAAGTGCTCTTGTTATCCCCATATTACAGATGAAAGTACTCCATTTTTGTAAAAATGAAAATTAGGATTCTGTTGAGTGTCTGGCAACAAAAGCAAGAAACTGGGCAAAGTCACTTTGTTGGGAAGGATTTAAGAAGTCAGCACCTCTCTGACCCCAGAGCAGGCTGTGTCTATCTAGACCATCCTGGAAGCCTTTCTAAAGCTTCCCATTACCTGCCCAGGTGCTGGCTCAGGTATGTGATCAAATGCCTTGCACAGAATTATTTGTCATGAAGCCTCTGTTCTCCATGCTAGCAATTCAAGCCATTTTCTTTGGTTCTTCTGGCTATGAAAATGGAAGGCATGTAGTTATTTCTTTCTGATGGAAAATTGCCCAGCCCCTACAATTGTATCCATTTCTCTTATGTTTTTGATGATAAAACCACCTCCCCTTTGTTGTTGGTAGAATTTGCCGGTGTAAGTTTTCTTCAGTTCTAGATGCCTTCAGTACTCAAGTGTCAGAGGTTTATTCTGCGTCTAAACATAGCAGATATCCCCACCATCCCAATTGAATTGTGAGGGAGAAAGCCAGTAACCACTCTAGGGAATAATGGCAAAGCAGTTATTGAAACAACTTGGTTCTTACACGCCTTTATCAAAATTGTTTTCTTCATATCTGAATCTTCTGAATGGTGACGCTGATTCCCCCCCCCCATTTTTAGGGAGCTGTGATACACAAGTTGTGCCTCGCCTTGGTGTCTCTCCTTTTGTTTTTGACACTCACGAAGACCTTCCCTGTTACTTGCCTTGTTGATGACTGGTTTGCTCATAAAGCCAACTTTCTGACACGACTCTGCTACTTATATATTGTCATGCAAGCTTCAAAGCCCAAATACTACTTTGCATGGACATTGGGTAAGTTTGATGGAGTGGCCCTAAATAAATTGGAAAATAAAACTATTCCTTGGATGTCTTAGCCAGAATTACATTTAGGACCACCAAATCCAAACAAGTCCAGTGCGTCAGGGAAGGCAATTGAACTGTGTCATTTTGTCCTTTCTCCTGACCTCCCAAAACTCAGTTATCCATAGTAAGGAGAAAAACAATTCTGGCTATTGTTAAACCCAGCGTAATAACAGATGTCAAAACTTGGAAGAGTCTGCTTCTATCAATCAAACCTGGCCATTGAGTACAGTGGAAAGTTAGGGGAAAATTCCAGAATGATCTGGCTTTTTTGGAATATTTCTGGGTTGTATGTAATACATGATAAACACTGAATTAATTTTACTGGGATACATGCTAACTTAGGTTATATTTCTTTGAGAAACTGTTGATTAAACTTTAAGTCTTAGAAGGAAGCTGACGTCAAGTGATTTTGTTTTTTTTTCAAGATGGAAAGTTCAACTTCATTTGTTTTTTTTGTCTTCCTTTCCTGTGGGGTAACTTGGTCAATATTACACTTTTATTTCTTTTCCTTTCAAACATTGTTTTTAGTCTGGAGATGTTTAAAGCTTTGCTTAAATGAGCAACAAACCTTTGTATTTATTTACCAAGAATGGCAGAGGATTTTGATCAGGCACCAGAGCCAAATCTGTTTCATAGTTGGAGCCTTTTAGGAATGGAAGTTTAACATCTTAGCTGAAAGTGACCGGGTGTTGGTGTCAACGGGAAAGCACTGGTTTATTAAGTCAAATAGATGATTAAACTTAGTTCCCCGTGTTTAGCCCATACGTCAAGAAGGAGTTCCTCTTCCCTCAGTTCATGCTTCACATTTTAGACCTAAAATAAGTTTGCAACTGTCAAATTACTTTTAAGGGCCTAATGTTTATGGATATGTTCAGGTCAATGCAGTATTTATATAACTTAGAGTTTTTCTAGCATTTGCAACGTGGGAAATAGTGTAATTCTGGGCACATTCAGTTCAAATCAGGGAGTTTTTGTTGAGTACCAGGTTCTGTGCTAGGAACAGTTCCAGGGTGAATAAGGTACCGTCTCTGCTTTGGAGGATGTTACACTCCGTGGAGCACGCAGGTGTGTTTTGCTTTGGAGGATGTTACACTCCGTGGAGCACGCAGGTGTGTGCACCAGTTTGTACAGCAGCCAGAGCCTCCTGATAGGAATAGGGAGGAAACGATGAATGTGGACTGGCACCCAGGAACACTTCAAAATCTCCTTTACTCTTACTGTTTTTCTGCAGATCCTTAGTATTTAAAGAGTCGATCTCTGGGCAGTGCAGTGGTGGCTCAGTAGCAGAATTCTCGCCTGCCATGCGGAAGACCCAGGCTCAATTCCTGGAGCCTGCCCGTGCCAAAAAAAAAAGAGTTGATTTCTTTAGTGGATGGGCATTATACTTGCTGTGGTTGGAAGCCTTCTTGGAACACTGTGCATATTTTTTCATGTGGAATACTTTCACTTTGCTCTAGTCTGAGTGGGTGCGTGTCTGTGTAATTATAAGAGAGTTCTCACTCCCTTTTACTACTCCTTCTTCCTCATTTACTCTCCTTTTCTTTTCCCCTCTCCTTTCCCTTCCTACCCATATTCTGTATCCTAGGCTTAAGGGCTGGCTTTTGGACTAAATCAGCTCCTGGTTTAAGGTGGAATTAAAGGCCGTTCTATGGCCTCATAGGGAAAGTCTGGCCCAGGGTGGGTTGTGCTGGCCAGGATCTGGGGTGGGGGAAGGAGGTTGTAGGGAATGGGGTGCCTGACTATCCCGTCCTTTTGAGGGTTCCCCAGATATTTGGAGTATGGAAGTAACTTTTTCTGTGGATTGCCTTCTATGTGGGCTTAACTCTTTCTTTTCTTTTTTTTTTTTTGGAGGGGGGAGGTTGCTTCAGTAGAAACACTTCATTAATTTGTATCACCTCAGTTTGAAGTATGTTAACACTTTAGATCCATGAGCTGGTCTGAAATTAGTCTTTGTATTATTTATAAATAAACAATGGATAGTATAACAGGGAGTATTTAAACTGCCTAACCGAATAATTGTTTTATCCAGCTCTTTAAAACACCATTTACATGACTGTTACAATAATTATACATTGTTATAAATTTAATCCTTAAAGAAGGCCCCTTGATGAATCTTAGCTGAGCTGCACTGTATTAGCCTACTTCTAGTTGCTGTTTATATTGAAATGATAAAACTATGTCCTTTGGTCTTAGGGTACAATTCTGGTTATTTCCCCCCTGCTAATTGGGACTAATCAGTGAGATTCTGCTTTAGCCCAGTCTGTGTTCTAAAGATCACGAACTCCAAAATATAGGTGTCCAAATTAATTTATTTGTAATAATATGTTAGAGTCATGCCCCATATAAGTAGAGCTAGTTTTTGCTTCTACCTGTTCCAAGGTGAAACCAAGCTTTGGAGCTTTGGAGTACATGGAAGGTGCTGTGATGGGCAGTGGCTTCGGGCATGACCTCAATGCAGGATTTTTAGAGGACAGAGGATGTCAGGGGCTCTGGTCCTTCATCCTTTATCTTCTGAAGTGACTCTTGGGTGCTCATGTTGTGAAGTCAGAGTGCTGGTGTCCACACTGTGGCCTGTTTACCACCTGTGTGACCTGAATGGTCACATCCCTAAGATGTGAGGACAAGATGGGGCAGCAAGAAAGAAATGCGTTGGGACCGTCCACATCCTTTGGGTCTGACCAGGTGGGCCGAATACGAGTCTGGAGGTGGAAGAAGGGATTTAGGAATTGCGCTGGCCACAGCTGGGGTCAGTCCAGCCCTGATTTTAGTTGTCACCAGAGACCCCAAGGGCCCTTCTCCTCCTAATGGATCTTCGGTCAGTCACAGATTTGTTCCCACCCACTTAAAACATTAGCTTCTTACTGGCAACAGTAAGATGAGAGGTGAAATAGTCATTGCAGGGAGACGTTTTCTTCTAGTTCAGTGAAGTGAAATAAAGATGGAAAGAGGGGCTTTTAGATTGCCCTTATGGGGCAGGATGGCTTGAACAGGCTTTTTTAGTAGCTTTTGGCTTTGAAGTCGTAGCCACATGTGGCCTTTATTGCAGCCAGCCCCAAATTCTTGCGCTAGCTCTGTTCTTTTCCTTTAGTTCTAAGCTTACTTTTCCAATGGCATCTTTGACAGCTCCTGCTGATATCCTACTGGCATGTCGTGTTTCACTTGTCACAAATGAGCTCCAGCTTAACGTGGTCTGTCAGTGCGTGCATTGCCGTCTTTGATCACAGCTTTTATTCCTCTACCGTATTCCTGATTTCTTCTGATCTCATCTTCTGGACTTAGATGTCCTTTTACTCTCTTCTCTTTCTCCCTTCATATCAAGTTGGTCACTAAATCCTATTGTTTATTCCTACTTTTTTGGTTCTTCATTTATCTCTTTTTTCTCATTGTATTTTGTTTTAATGAATCTCCAAATTTCAGTGGCAGAGTCTGATCAAGTTGTTTCCATTTAAAAAGTACTGGTTTTTAAAAACTAACTTAGAACTTCTGCACAAAAGAAGCAAATGGTCCGCAAAACATTTCTTTCATTTTGAAGCTTTTATGATGCATTGCTGCATTTCTCTTTAGTTTTCTTTTTTATTCATTCTGTGAACACCTTGCACCCTTCCTCTTTCTCAGCAGGTGCTCAGTAAGCCTTAGTGAATCGATGAATAAAAATCACGGCTCACCTAACAGCCAGATATGTTCTGTGTAAGAGTACCTGGTCCTTTAAATGCTTTTGGCTTCTTTTCTAAGGACACTACTGCCTGTCCTTCCATACTGAAGTTAGACAGATACTTAGTATCGTGTAAAGTGGCTATGTGCTTTTTGCTCCATAACCTAATGCATTGTGTTAATAACTATAGCCGATGCCGTGAATAATGCAGCTGGCTTTGGGTTCAGCGGAGTGGATAAGAATGGAAATTTCTCTTGGGATCTGCTTTCTAACCTCAACATCTGGAAAATTGAGGTGAGTGCATTCTGCTTTTGAATCAAGCTTCCATGATGAATAAAGCAATTGGTTTGCTTTGAGGGTAGTAGCCCTGGAAGTTCTCCATCAGGGGGTCCCAGGAAAAGCTGCTGAGGAAAAGGAGACTACCAGAGCTAGCAATCTCCTGGACATTTTGCATCTTGGGATTTTTTTTTCTCTTGCTTTTAAGAAATCTGCTCTCTTGACAGCTTTATTGGTTCAGGGAAGAATGACACAAAAAAGTCTGAAAAAGAGCCAAGGGAATCTTTTTGTTGTTTATCATTCCTCTTCTTTTGACTAAAAAGTACAGATGGCATTTTCTCTTGTTCACATTCTGCTTTCTGCAGTCCAGAACACAAATGGAAAGCTCCTGTTTTTATATTTCCGTATTGCGGGTATACTCTGTGGTTCCCTTGGGGGCATTTAGGATCCACGTGCTTTTAGGAAGAGAATTGTCATGGCACACAGCTTTTAGTCCACTGGAATAGTGTGGTTTTCCCTCCTTCCCTGCCTTCATTCTTGGACTAAAATTCTCATTGTGTCTTCATCATCAAGGCAATCTCTGTTGCCAGATCGTCCTTTGTTTTCTTGGAATGTTACCACTTGGAGCAGATAGGAATGCCAAGTCTAGACCTTCTTCTCATTGTACCTGGGTGGGAGTAAGGCCGTAATTCTCAGCGTAGAGAAATGTTGCTTCTCTCGCCGGGTGACTCATATTTGCTGTTGGTTTTGGTTTTCCACCCAACCCAGGGCAGACAGAATGCCACTGAGAGCCAGCGATGTGGAGACTGCCCCCACCCACATTTGGTGGAAAGTAACCAAAAGGAGAATGGGGAAGCCCTCTGTCGTCTTGAGGTCTGAGGCTCTCTGGATTTGGATGACTTCCAGAGGAAAAGCCACTAGAACCTCACCTGTTAAGACACAGCAGAATTTACTGGATGGGCTATATTTTCACTTCTTTTTTAGCCTTGGTACATTGCTACTTCAGAAGACCAACAGTCAGAAAGAAATAGAAAAACTTATACCTGTCGTTGAATTAAGTTGCATGACGTGTTCAACTTAGACTCATGGTGGTCATGGGTTACTTGTGTCAATCAGATTCAACAAATGCTAATTGGATGCCCACTGAGGGTGGAACACTCATTTTTACATTGTTCTAGAAGACCCGAGGGCTCCTGTGAGCAGAAAGCCTTAGCAGATGTGGTAAGAACATAGTTGAGATCTAGGTTCTGAACAAACAAATAATGATTTATCCATTGGTCTCTTCATGTAAGACAAGAAGCAGTATCCTTCAATGAGTACATTTTAAATGGACAAGTTCCAGCCTTCAGAACAACCGTCCTCATTTTTACAAAAGCAACGGAGATAATCTATAAGCTTCTTTTTCTATGGATGATAGGCTATGACGCCATTTACTTAGAGGAGAACCTGTTGCTCGGATGTCAGGGACAGTTTCTTAGTATGAAAGGGCTGATGGGTGCTGTGTTCAGTGGGTAGCATTAACAGCTTAATAAGACCCCAGATGTGTATGCTTTATACTTCATACTTTGTATTTTTGTCAACTTTGCTCCCTTTTCCATTAAAGTTCTTCTCTCCCACAAGTTCTTCCCTCCCTCTCTTTGGAGTGCTGTGGGCAGCTACCCATTGACCCTTGGTTGCCCGCTTGTCCACGTGGCTATGCACCCGAAGGTGGAAGCCTTTCTCTTTGTCTATTTGTTTAGGATAAAAGACTAAGTTTGTACTGATCGTAACAGAAAACTGGAAGGAGGAAGTTGTATTTTCTGTGTATCTGATACAGGGCAAGGTGCTAAAGCGGACCAGAGAAGGCTTGTTAAGTGAAGGTAACTGAAGCTGTGTTTATAACATTTAGTTAGCTAGAGAAGAAATGCCTAAATAAAAGTCTTTAGGGTTTTGAAATCATAACTGACAATAGAAAATCTTTCTCATCCCATTGGATGTCTCTCTCTCTCTCTCTTTTTCCCTCCCCCATTCCCCTCCCTCCCAAACGTATTGCAAACAAACTCCGTACAGGATTTTCTCTTGGTTGGTGAGACATCAACAGAAAAAAGTGGCACTTGCATTTTCCATCTTCACTGGGAATTCTGGTTCTTGAATGTTTGTCTCAGCCCTTGCTAAGACTTTTTTAGTATGAGAAAGCCTAGAGATGTCTTATTTTGGGGTGCCTCGTCCTCAGTGGTAGATTTACCTCCATTATTGCCAGTTGGGCGATTTTTATTTGTTTTCTTTTCTGTGCTGTGACCTCTTTCTGCACAAAATCTGTACTATTCAAGACACAATTGGATTTGAAACTGTACAGCAATTCATAGAATTAACTTCAGAAGACTGACCTAGTTTGTAGATGGCCGCATAGTAAAATAATGACAATTAAATTCAAGCCATAAAGATGCTACATTCATGTGATTAAACTTTTCCTGTGGAAAATCCCCTTTCCAAGTAGTTTTAAAATTCAGATGACTTAAAAGATTTTTTTGTAACCAGAGTGGACGCAAAACCCATGAAAGGCTCCTTCAGTTTTCCTATAATTGAAAATAAATTTTGAGAAGATTAGAGACTTTACAAGTTAAGTTTCAGCTGCAAAGTAAATCTGGTAAACACCAGAAAATTTACTGTGTACAGTGGAACAGCTGACCCAGTCTCTACTAGAAATCTGCTTGCCAGGGAAATTCTGGGGAGGACTTTCCGTTACTTGAGGTATTTTTAAAGCTAATGATAGATATTATTTTCTTCTTTCTAGACTGCCACAAGTTTCAAAATGTACGTAGAAAACTGGAATATTCAGACAGCTACTTGGCTAAAGCGGTAAGAAAAATAAGAATGACCTCATTATTCATGGTACTAGAATATGTTTAGATGGATTCATCAGTTGAACAGCAGTAATAGTCTGCCAGCAGTAATGTCACCGGACACTTTTGTATTAACATCTAGGCCCTGTAATGAGAAAGTAGAAATGAGGGTGATTTGAGAATATCATGATGTAGCATATTTATTTTAATTTATCAAACACTTGATACTGCCCTTGCTGTGTTCCAGGCTTTCATTTAATCCTCATATGAACCCTATGAGATATTGGTAGTTATTATCCCCATTTTACAGGTGAAGGAAGTGAGACAGAGATGTTAGTAACTTGCCCAAAGTCACACAGCTAGTGCGTGACAGATATGAGCCCAGCAGTCTTTTGTCAGAGTCAGGCTCTTAACCTCTAGGCTATGATGCTATTTACTTAGAGGAGAATCTGTTGCTCGGATGTCAGGGACAGTCTCTTACTGTCATTCACCCAGTATGAAAGGGCTGGTAAGCACTGTGTTTAGTAGGTAGCATTAAAAGCTTTATAGGACCCCAGATATGTATGCTTTATACTTTATATTTTTGTCGATATTTTTTTGTCTTTGCATTTATTTTCCAAAATTAGAAACATTGCTTAATATGGAAATAATAATATGTTGTCCTTAAAGCAGGTAGCAAACTCTAGTCAATGTATATGCCTATCACAATGAGTGCAGAGAGAATATACCAAAAAAAAAAATGAAGTTTGAAGGCAGAGTCTACGGTTTCTGATGAATAGCATCCTTTCATCAGTCAGAATACTGAAGTAAAAGAAGAGGTGGCATAAAACGATTCTTCTGAAGTGAGCACACACAGTGTTTCCTGAAAATTGACCTGAACATGCAGTTTTTACGACTTTTCTCTTAACATTCTTACTATTAATTTTGTAAATCATTTTAACCAAACCTCTGTTTCTGTATATTGGGTCATCCTAGTGTGCCAAAAGTCATACAGACGCCACTGTAAGTTTTTGCTCTAAGATGACTGATGCACATTTTAAAAATGAAAAAAAAAAAAAGAGAGAAAATGAAATTGTTCACTCATACAAAAAAATCGCAGAGTAAGAAACAAATATCTGTGCACTTAGCCCTGATTTCAGAAAGAAATAGTACAAATGAGGTCCTGGTGCCATGTTTTCTTCCCCGCATGCATTTCCCTTTCTTCCTGGAAGAGGGGGGCTCTAATCTTTAGTTTGCATGTAAATCAGTTACTTTTGACAACCCACATGGTGTTGGATTGGTGCTAACTGTTTGGATTTCCATTTTGGTTTTTATTTGGGTCCTCCCATTTAGTGAACTGTGTATGGTGACGTCCTTAACTGTGCTATGCAGTGTCATTGGCAATCTGTAGGCTGAGATTGGGGAGGAAATACTCTTAACGCTTAGTTTTTGTGTTTTTTTGTATGCTGTATGGTGGGGGTCACATTTCATTCTTTTTTCCATGTGACTATCCTCTTATTGCAGCACCATTTGTTGACTTTTTGGGGGGTGGGGGTGGGGAAGTGCATGGGCCAGGAATCGAGCCCTGGTCTCCCCCATGGCAGGTGAGAATTCTACTGCTGGACTGCCCTCGCACCCCCGCTAATGCTTTGTTTTAATGAACAACCAAGAAGCCAAAGGTCTCCCGGGTATTTGCTGAAAATTTCTAGGTCCTCACAGTGTCACCCTGTAAGGCAAATTCATGGATCAGAATCAGATGGACACCCTGGGACCTGAAGATGTCCCAAAAGTGGCACATTGATTTTTTTGCCAGGAGAGATGAGAAAAAGGGTGGTAGTGTTCACCAGGTAGATGGCATTGGGGCCAGGGTGGAAGGACCAATTGGTTGTAAGTAAGTTAGGAGATCCATTTCTGAAGATGCTGATCCTGGTTCCAAAATTCTTAATGCCAGCAGCACTTCTTGTCTATAAGTGCCCTTGGTGGATTGGGTCATTGGTGGAATAAGTGTCTGTAAGATGGATGGGTGCCCATCTCCTGCTGGGTATAGAAAATGCCCACAGGAACCTTTGTTGGCTATGATGCGATGGGGTCCAGATCACTTCATTCCGGCTTTTGAAAATTCACATTCATCTCCCAGAAAGGCTGAACTGCGAATTGCCTCCCTGGATGTGTTCAAGAAATCCAGAGAAGCTCAGGCTGCTTGGATTCACTGCAAATCCCCGAATAGCATGAAGGAGGCATCCTGTCACTAATGGATGAAGTGATTTCTGTGCGGTCTAATCCAAGGAACAGTGGGTGTGGCTAGAAGTTTGTGGTGTGTTTTACGTACGGCTCGTTGTACCTTTGTCTCTTTGCAGTGTGTGCTACGAGCGGGTTCCATGGCACCCCACGGTGCTGACCTTCATCCTGTCTGCCCTGTGGCATGGCGTCTACCCTGGGTATTATTTCACCTTCTTAACTGGAATCCTTGTCACACTGGCAGCCAGAGCGGTAAGCTTCCTTGAGTTGTAGGGTCTTGTCTTTTCTTTCATAATCTGATGCTTGTGAGTTTGTTGTCTATTTGAACCTGGTGGGGGTAGGAGAGGGGATGTGATGTTTTGAAAAATCAAACAATAAATCCTCCCATTAGAGAAATACTTCAATGTATAGGAACTATGGCGATTGAAAAGTGGTTAACCATTTTATTTTTTTAACAGGTTTTATTTTTAGAGCAATTTTTAGATTTTACAGAAACATTGAGTAGAAAGGAGAGCTCCCATGTATACCTTCTTACCCCTTCCACATCCACCACCAACCTTTCCCTTCTTAACCTCTTGTATCAGTGCAATACATCTGTTACTATTCATGAACCAATACTAATACATTATTAGTACTAAAGTCCATATAGTTTATATTAGGGTTCACTCTTTAGGCTTTCAGTTTACTTATACAGTAAATACTCCACTTGGTTTCTCATTTCATTATGCTAAACCTAGAAATAATTCACAAAATGCAGAAAAATTGCAGCCATAGGAACTGGAGATTGATCCAAACTCTTACACTTTCATGGCCACCCAGTGAAGTTAGATTGTGTAAAATTTCTTTCTGAATTTTATAACTTTGGTTATCTAGGATTTGGGGTAGCCTTCCGTTTGTCTTATACTGTTCCTATGATTTCTGTTTGTAGAGCAGGGTGACAAAGGAATAAGAAAAAATGCCTGCCCTCAAAGAAGGAGATTGAACATGCATATTAAGTAATTGCAACCCAAAATCCTTTAATTTAAATAGAGTTAATGTGCTGTGGAGTGAGAAGAAGGAGAAATCGCAGGTAGCTTATCTATGGTAATTAGGAAAAGTTGGGAAGGACAGTTTAAAATGGGGACTGCCTGGGCAAAATGTAGAGGCAGAAGATGACCAGAGCTATTTGGAGAATGACAAGTCATTCCTTTTGACTGTAATTGGGAAGGATCTTGTACCCTGGAATTTAAGGCATTGCATGAGAGTTGGGCTTGAAGAAATTACCTTGGTGGACCTTGAAGAAAGGAGAGAGAGGGTGGAAATTCCCAAATGGGAAGCTGGTGTGTACTAGAAGCAAACCCACAGCTGACAGCAGGATAGGAGATTTGTTTTAAATAAACAACCAGAAAGGCAGAGAAATTCAAGGCTGTTGGAGGGCAGCTATAGCCCCATGTACTTCAATAGCCCCTGAGGGAATTATTGTGATATAGTAAAGCATAGTTATTTGGCAACAAAATATTATTTTAAAAAAGATGAGCCTGTATAATCCAGGCAAAGCTAAATTATGTTCTGCATTTTCTATTTGATGAAGCAGGTAAAACGTAGTATCTCCCAAAATGATTTCCATCTTCTGAAATGGTCAGATTTTTTTTTAAAGTATCTGTTTAATCTTCAGTTATCTGGAAAATTCACTTCCCAGGAAGCTTCACGGGATGCCTAACTTAGAAGCCACTCAGATCATACAAATGATCACACAAGTTAAAGAAATAAGATCCTGTTATACAGTTTACTTTCTATT
Organism: Myrmecophaga tridactyla; assembly: GCA_004026745.1. Classification (NCBI taxonomy): domain Eukaryota; kingdom Metazoa; phylum Chordata; class Mammalia; order Pilosa; family Myrmecophagidae; genus Myrmecophaga; species Myrmecophaga tridactyla. The sequence continues at coordinate 2,196 of PVIY010027276.1, read as the reverse complement.
TCTTTGTGTTATTATTTATCATCGAAGGAAATAAAATGCATTTAACATGCTAAATAGCAATTTTTGGTACTAGTTCAGTTGGGCTCTTTTGCACTGATGAACTGGTAAGATTTTAGCATGCTTTTGTTTTTGTGATACTCATTACCATGAAATAAAACTGTTTTGAAGTTGTCACTGGTCACTGAAGGGTTGTCAGTTCTGATAATGATTATGGCCTGCCTTATTCAGGTGCCAAGAACATGTAATGATATTTATTGAACAGTATTTTGGATGCAAATCTGGGAGCCACAGGATAGCCATTCACTCATTGTTTAATTCATTTCCTCTATGAATATTTAGGGAGCCCAGCTATGGCCAGTCAGCGTGCCAGGTGCTGGGCTGCCCCAGAGAACAAGACAAGAGTCCCCCAGCCTCTCCTCAAATCCCTATTTTAGGTAGACAAAGGTTTGCCAACAAGTAAAAGCAGATAATCTATCGCTCTTCCTGCCGAGTAACACAATTTTTAAATAGATTGTATATTGTACATCTTTATACGTAGAAAACCGAAGGTATTTTCTTTTCTCCCTTTCATATACCTACTCAGAATATAAAAGAAAAATAAAGAACAGATTAGGGTAAACGAAGAAATAAAGGCCAAAATTTTGTTTATGGATACATTCAGACTTTTTATTCCTTAAAAGTCTTTATTTCTGTGGCATCATCTGGTAGAAAGGCTTTGATTAATGCAGACCCATTTCTCTGGGTGACCCAGAGATGTTGTTCATAATTGAATGAGGAGGTGGGTAGAGAGGACACGGCCACAGAGCAGTCTTTCCGTTGTTTTCTGGAAGGAGAATGAGCTCAAGAGGCCATAAAGTGTCTCGGGCCCCTGGAAGGTCACCTAATTAAAACCACTTACGTGCTGCCGACCTGCCCTCGCTTCCCCTGATGGGGTCTCCGTGCTGGGGCTGAGGAGAGGAGTCCTGGGCTTGCCAGGTGGTACTGGGCTCTGACGCCTTTTCTGGTCTGAGGCCAACATGCCATTGTTTTCACTCATCCTTGGATCACTGCCTTTGATCCTTGGATCTGGAAATTAGGTGTTGTATTAGTTAGGGTTCTCTCGAGAAACAGAATCAACAGGGAACACTCGCAGATATAAAATTTATAAAAGTGGGCAGGCCACAGTGGCTCAGCAGGCAAGAATGCATGCCTGCCATGCCGGAGGACCCAGGTTCAATTCCCGGTGCCTGCCCATGTTAAAAAAAAAAAAAAAAAATTATAAAAGTGTCTCACGTGACCGCGGGAACACCGAGTCCAAAATCCGCAGGGCAGGCTGTGAAGCCGACGACTCCAATGGAGGGTCTGGACAAACTCCACAGGAGAGGCTCGCCAGTCAAAGCAGGAAGAGCCTGTCTCTTCTGAATCTTCCTTAAAAGGCTTCCCATGATTAGATTAAGCATCACTCATTGCAAAAGACACTCCCCTTTGGCTGATTACAAATGGAATCAGCTGTGGATGCAGCTGACATGATTATGATTTGATTCTATGAAATGTCCTCATAGCAACAGACAGGCCAGCGCTTGCCCAACCAGACAAACAGGTACCACCACTTGGCCAAGTTGACACGTGAACCTGGCCATGTCAGCTGTCTTTCTGGAAGGCAGTCTAATCCCTTGTGTCAAAAGACCTCCAAAGGAGGACATCCTTTGACCTTGCATTTTCCATTTTAAAGAATTGTTTGTAAATTGGGGATAATAATGCTTAGACAATAGGATTGTTGGGAAAATTGACAAAGATGGTATAGGGGATATATTAGTGCAGGCGTGGTATACACTGAGCGCTCAATCAGTGGCAGGTGCTTTTATTAGTAGTAATCGTTATGTTACTTGTATTAGTGTTAGCCAGAGGAAATTTTTAAGAAACACCACAAAGATTTATTTACAAGGATATTCGTCAAAGAATTGCTTAAATTGCAAAACAGGGGACAGGAAGACAGGCTAAATATTTTTTTTTTAATGAACTTTTTTATTAATTAAAAAACTTAACAAAAGAATATTAAAATATCATTCCATTCTACATATACAATCAGTAATTCTTAATATTATCACATAGTTGCATATTCATCATTTCTTAGAACATTTGCATCGATTTAGAAAAAGAAATAAAAAGACATCAGAAAAAGAAATAAAACGATAATAGAGAAAAAAAAGATTATAC
>PVIY010027275.1:0-34368 GCA_004026745.1 Myrmecophaga tridactyla | reverse complement strand
GGTGGTTTAATGGAGAGACATTTAGGGTTTCACCAGGTCTGCCTTTCCAGAGTACTGATGATGTTCTTGTGGGCTTCAGGAGATGGAGAGACGCATTCACGAGAGATTAGTGGATGAGAACTGTTTACAATGTCAAGGTGGAATCTGGTAGTCAGAGAATAATAGAATTTGGTGAGGACATTGGTGGGGAATTTCGGTGGAGATAAGACCGCCTCATCAAGAGCCTTTTATGGAGAGTGATTCATAATTGCAGAGCATGAATCTTAGGCAGAAAGAAGATTTTAGGGACCTGAGGAGGGTTACAGCCACAGTGACTGAGGGACAATGAATGGAGGAAGCAAGCCATCTCTCTACTTCCTGGTTGCACAGTCCACAAAACTCACAGGTTTTGAAATACTTTTAAAGATTAGTAAAGCAATCAATCTCTCTCTCTCTCGGCCACAGGCAAAAGCTGTTGTGTCAATGGAAATATTGATAGTTTTATGAAAACTGTCCTACTATAGGGGGGAGTCTGAAGTTGCACCCCTTAGCAGCCACTCTGTCTTCTTTGAGGCTAGACCCAGAGCCCACGTTTCACAGGGTGGGGTGACAAGGTACAGTCTCCCAGTACAAAGCAGGCTCGCATGAGCCCAGTAAAAAGAGAACCTTGTAAAATGCCTTAGAAGGATTCCAAATAAACATCATTCTCCAGGCTGAAAGTCTATTAAATGTGTCTGAAATGTCTTTGGAAGTGGTTATTGGCTATAAAATTGACAAGGACCTCAAAATAGAAAAGAATCCTAAAACGTTTGAAATCCTTTCTGAAAGTGTCAGAATTCTTCCCAAATGCACTCAATTTCTTTTAGATAGCTATTTTTCTATCACTAGAAGCAAAGAAATGAAATATCCTCTTTCTCTAAAAGATTCTCATTTTGCTTCCTGTTGTTGGAGCTATAACTTTTATTATTATTATTGTTATAAATGTTTTTCTATAATTGCTGTCAAGAAATCACAGATTGCCAGGGACACTCAGATCTGAAAAAAATAGAAATAAAAATCCTTGCCTGAGAGGCTGTAAGTTGCTACAGCTGTTTCCTCTAAAAATCCCCAAAGCCTTTGTTTTTCAGAGCAAGAACTCACAATCTATACACACACACATATACATACATACACATACATACACACAGATATAATCTACTTAGAACTGTCCATTCCCATAAAATAGCTAATATGCTAATACGATTTTGGATTTTAAGAAATACACAAGAAAACAATTTTCACATCTTCAATGCCTAAATAAATTGTGACCCATCAACACACTGGGAGCTATTAAAATACAGTTTTTAACATTATGTTTTCAGGAAATTTGTAAGACTGGAAAAATGCTCACCATATGATGCCGAGCGAAAGCCAGCAGGACTTTGAGCCACACACAAAGCCTGGCGTCATGGGAAACACTTGGTTGATTTTTAATTTCATGACAGTTTACTAAACCCTTTCGTGCCAGGCACCAGGTGAATCTTGGCGCCTTTATTTCATTTATTCATCACAAACCCCCAACGAGGAAAACGCTATACCCATTTTCTAGAGGAGGAAAGTGGAGCTCACAGAGACCCCAGGATGTTCCCAGCACTCTTGTGAGTCTGACGCCAGCTCTGAGCCCCTCCTGCTGTGGGTCCCAGAACAGCGGCACCTGCTTCACCAGGAAACAGGGTTTCAGGACCTCGCCCCACCCCCACCCCCCAGACCTTCTGAATAAGACCCGGACTTCAGAGAGCTCGCCAGGTGACTCACCTGTGCATACAACACAGAGGAGCCCTGCCCCCAACCCCTCAATGCAGAAAGAAAACGGGAAGAAAATGCATCGAAATGCCAACAGTGAGTAAGTGTTACAGGTGATTTTAATTTTCTTATTTACACTTTTCTGTAGTTTCCAATGCCATCAATGAGCACTTAGTGCATCTATAATAAGAAAAACATTGAAGTGGTTTTTCTGCCCTCACTTGTTGATACAGTAAAGCTTAGTTCTGTAACATCACATGTTGCAAAACATAAATCAGAACCAACATTCTCCCCCCCTCCCCAAAGCTGCAGACTTTTGAAGCACAACCATATGAATTTGGTGTAAACAAGGAAGGGAAAGTCTAAACTGAAGACAATACCATCAGTGGGCATCATCAATCACAACTATTTTGAGAAGGCTCTTCCCGCCCTCCCTGGCAGCCGGTGGTCCCCGGAGGCTAGTGTGGAGGCAGATGGGGCGAGGTGCCCTGGCAGGGCAGGGCTCACCCTTGGGCTCCACTTGGGGCTGGCTGCAGAGGGCTGTGGCCACAACCTGGGGTGATGAGGAGACGTCTGCACAGTTTTAGCCAGAGGGTCCAGAAGGTGGTTAGTAAGCAGATTCCAGGATGGGCGATGGTGGGTGGCCCCGGGATGCTGGATTCTTTGGAGATGACATAATCAGAAACCCGTCCACCTGCAGCTGGAGACAACGGGCCAGAGACCTTCCCACGTCCTGCGTGGCCCGTCCTGACTTTGCACCGCGGGGGAACCGTGAGAGGGGACAGCAGCCGAGCAGGGTGTGTGTTCAATCACTGACAGCCCTTCCCTGCAGTCATTGCAAAGCATCAGCCTTGGGGAGGTCTCTGGAATGCTTTCTCAGGTTCCATTGTGGGGTGGCCCATACTCTGCATCTAAAGCAGCCACAGTTATGCTAATCCTCGAGTCAAGCCCTTGACACTTGAATTAGCTTTGACGGGTCCTTACTGGTTTCTGTGCCTAGGACTGAGCTCTCGCCAACCACTCATCCACCCCCCGTCTCCAAGGGGCAGGTTTGGGTGGTGCTGTCTGCCCCAGACTGACCTCCTGCCCCTCGAGCAGCAGCCCTGATCCCCTGAGACACTCGGCTATTGAAGCAGGGGGCACGGCCATGTTCTCTCCCGACCCTCCGGCCAGCGGGACTCACTTACCCCAAGCCCCTCCAGGGAGCTGTTCTGGAAATTTTTCAGTTTGAAACGTAGAGATCTCACACCTCTTCAGTGGTGAAAGCTTTTCAGAATAAAGATCTGGGAGCTGGATTTCCCTTTGCATGCAGAACGCCAGCTTGGCCAGAGAAAGCTGGAGAGAGCCTCCCCGAAGTGTCTGAACACCTGGCTGCAGCATTCTTGGAGCCTGGCTACCTGCTGGCACTCGTCCTATTCTCGGGGACGCTGAGGCAATCTGCCCGTGACAGGTGGGTTTCTATCTCCAATCCCAAGAGCTAGAAGGAGCTGGGCCGGGAAGGCAGACAGGACCCCTTTCCACATGGGTGGGCTGGGCTCTCTGTAAGATGGATCAGCGCCTTTCAACATGCACAAAAACCCTTCTGTAAAGAGCTGTACATGTCCAGGAACCTGACAGGGAAAGGAAGAGGAGTTCTAACAATTGGGTGAAAAGGTGCTTCCTTCCCTCAGCTAAAGATGATGGAGCCAAGCCACTCTTGGTAGAAAGATGTTTGGGCTGTTTTCTTTCTCTTAGTTTGGCTGGAAGAACTCGCTCCCTTGGCTTTCTCACATGGCTCCCCTTGGAGCATGCAGGTGTGAGGGAGGCAGTCCGGGGCTGGGGGGTGGGGGCTGTGCTGTGCACAGAAGCCAAGGGCCCTGGCCAAGCAGGGAGCTCCTCCTGGAGAACAGAGACCTTAGATGTTGCACATTCACTTAACTCCGAGCTTGTATTCCTCTGGTGTGTTTGGCCAGAGACCACACAGCAAACCGATGCTGGGGCTGTTTACAGAACAACTGAAGCCTCTGCAGTGAACACCCCTCCCACCCCCCACCCCCTGTCTCTGGGGTCTCAGGAGCAAGTGGCTTCATGCTGGCCTCTGCAAAACAGCCCCTTCCCTGAGTACTCTGTGGTTTACAATACTGGCAAGAAGTGGGGAGGACATGTGCCCCATACATCTCGGAGCGCTTTCATAAATGGACGTGTTACAACAGGTCACAGCATCTGTCCAACTTGGGAAGCCCTCCCGCTTAGTATCCGTCCTGCTTCTTTTGAGCACATAAACTCTTTTCTAAAAATCTTCCCCAATGTCATGCTGCCTGGAATGGCCCCACTGCATCCTTGACGAAATCCCTGGAAACTGTGCAAGTGGGGCCTTCCCTGGCAAAGGGGCTTTGCAGATGTGACAAGGGCTTCAGACCTGAAGATTGAGACTATCCAGAATCACCTGGAGGCCCACACTGGTCGTGAGTCATGAAATTGGGGAACTTCTCCCAGCTCCAGGCAGAGAGGTGCAGCCAGCGGGAAGCCAGATGCCAAGAGGGAAGGTGGTGAGATTCTGTGCTTGGGCAGGGCCCAACAGGCTGGTGCTGGATCTGAGAGGTCGGGGCCATGTGGAGGAGCAGAGAGGGGCCTCCAGGAGCCGAGAGCACCCTCAGCTGGAGGCCAGGAAGGAATTGGAGACCTCAGTCCGATAGCCCAAAGGAATTGGACTCTGCCAATTCTGAGCCAGAAGCCAATTCTTCCCAGAGTGTCCAGGTGAGAGCCCAGCATTTAGTCCCCCGGACTCCTCCAGGTGAGAGCCCAGTCCTCAGCCCCCGGACTTGGGTCTTGTGGGACCTGGAGTAGAGAAACTAGCCAAGGAACCCACACTCTGACCTCCGGGACTGTGAGATCATAAACATGTGTCTCTTTGGACCAGTACACTGGTGAACATTTGTGATGGAAATGCAGGAAATTAATTCAACATATCTGGTGATTTTAATAGGTGTGTGACTTTTCTCCACTCTAATGGTAATTGCTTTTCATTAATGGCATGTTTCTTGTTGTTACTGTTTTAAGAGTGTATGGAGGAGGTGAAGAGTATGATGTGCCTGTGGCAGTTAGATTCAGGTGTCAGCTTGGCCAGGTGAAGGTGCCTAGTTCTGTTGCTGTGGACATGAGCCAATGGTACATGAACCTCATCTGTTGCTGATTACATCTGCAGTTGGCTATGGGGTGTGCCTGCTGCAATGAATGATGTTTCATTTAATTGCCTGGTACTTAAATGAGAGACTCAACATGGCACAGCCCAAGCAGCTCAGCATACCTCATCTCAGCACTCGCAGCTCAGCCCAGGCCTTTGGAGATGCAGAAAGGAATCACCCTGGGGAAAGTTGTTGGAACCCAGAGGCCTGGAGAGAAGGCCAGCAGAGATCATCCTGTGCCTTCCCACGTAAGAAAGAACCTCACTTGAAAGTTAGCTGCCTTTCCTCTGAAGAATTAACAAAATAAATCCCCTTTTATTAAAAGCCAGTCCATCTCTGGTGTGTTGCATTCCGGCAGCTAGCAAACTAGAACAGGGCCCTTTTCTGTATTTTAATTCCTTCAATGAACCCAAGTTCATCACAGCAACCCTTGGAGCCCAAGCCCAGCATTTTGTCCATCTCCTACTAATCCAGCCAAAGGTGGTGATTCTCCTCTTCATTCGAGGAATGAAATGGTCCCTCATTCAAGAGCCAACTGGTCTGTGCAGGATCCAGCACGGCTGCCTGGCCTGCACTCAGAAGGGCCCCCGCCAGATGGAGCATCTACCATTGGGTCGGGAAACCCATGATGATTTTGGAACGAGGGGCCCTGCGTTCTCACTTTGCACGGGGGTATGTGAAGGATTGGCAGACGTCAGATGCAGACCTTCAGCCTCGGGAAGCTCTTGGTGTGTGTGTGTGTGGAGTTGTCAGAAAGTTGTCCTGAATGGCTGCAAGCCAAAAGCACATGCAGCACCACAGTTGTTTGGATGCTCAAAGTAAATTATTTGCTCACTTCATCACAAGCTACCAACACGCCTGCCACCCAATAACCGGGGTTGCGAGGTCTCGGGAGCTGGGGGGACACGGAGTCAGGTCAGGGTCGGAGGCCTTGGGGAGGAGGTGCTGGCTGTGGAGTCGGGGGGGGGGTGCAGCGGCGTGCACAGTGCTCACAGTGGGAGTCAGAGCACCCAGCCTTTACCTGCTGCTCACCTGAGGGTGCCCACACCAGGCCCCAGGCAGACGCCAGGTCCTGACTTATCGAGGGAGTGTCCCCAGCAGTCATCGAGTCCCCGCCACATCCTCATAGGACTGACTGGTCATCACTCATTACGCAAATGCGCTTTTCTTGATGTTTTTTGTGTCCTAAATGTGCCTAGCGTGTGTCCAGGGCTTGGGGGACTCGGGTCCCGTCTCCATTCCAGGCCACCGCAGTACAGCAGAAAGAGACGTCCGTGGGCACTGGCCCAGGGCCCTGAGGGCACTGGCAGGGCCATGAGGGCAGTGCTGGGAGGCCGGGCTGGCCGTGACCGAGGCCTCGTCCCGCCTGAAACGAGGCTCTGAGCTAAGCCGGGGCAGAGACGCCGCCGCGCCAGGAAGGGGGAGCGGGGCGGGGGGGCAGCCCGGGGGCGCGACTGCCATGGCGGCCGACCCAACACCCCAGGGTGCACACCCAGTTCTGAGGCTTCCGTGGATAAAGAGAAGAAAATGGGAACCGGCCGCACGTCCCCCAGCCCTCGCAGCGTGCCTGCAGTGAGCTCTAACCCGGGGAGTCGACGCCTCTTCCCGCCTTGCAGAGGAAACCGGTGACGGTGCAACGACACAGGGGCAGGCGGGGAAAGGCGGCTGGTGCGGGTCAGGGGACGGCCCCGCGGGATGCAACACGGCCCAGGGGCTCGGGGCTCCCCACTCCTGGAGGAGAACATTCCGGTCACAGAAGCAAAGTCATCGAAGCTGTGGGCGCTGGCAGCGGCTCACAAAGTTTCTGGGGCTGCAGAATGGAGGAGACGTTTTCCACTGGTGTTCTCACCGTGCCTGGCTTGGGAGGAGAATGAAAGGAGAGAGCCTCCGCTTCTCTCTCTTGCACAGATGGTGTGTTTACAGGCTCCTTCCGACTTGATTTGGGAATCGTGCTCCTCAGGACAGAGAGCAGGTCCTCCCTGGGCCTCTCCTAGGCACACGGCCCCGGGTGGGCTGGGCGGGGGTGGAAGCCCCTCAGGGCCAGACCCCCTGCAGGGCGAGTGTGCTGGGGCAGGGCCCTCCTCTGTCCTGAGCCTCGCACAGGGCCACGCCCCAACCTCGGAGCACACAGGTGTTTGCTGAGTGCAGGACCCGCACCTGGGGGCAGGAAGACATTGAATGCACGACTAGGCAGACCTGCTGCGCGAGGCACCTGGCCCGTTCTGCACACTGCCCGGAAGGCGGAGGCTCTGGCAAGCACAGACCCGGAAGGAGCCCTCTCGCTGCCTGCAGCAGCCCTCCGTCCACACCGCTGGTCTGTGGGCCCTTCCACCCCCACCCAGGCCCCCCTGGATGCCGCGTCCGGGCGCGTGGCCGTGCACATGCTCTCATGGCTTCCAGGCCCTCAGACAAGGTCAGGAAGGCTTTCCACGCCGCAGGTGCCAGCATTTTCCAACGACTGCCCCTTGCCCAGACCTGCCCCACCGACCCCCCAGCACACGCGTCCTCCAGAATTCTGCCTGGAGGCCCTGGGGACTGGGGGAACCATCAGGCCCACCTCCTGACTCTATACTTTGTTCCTCTTAGGAGGCCTGAGGAATCTTGGGGCAAAAAGACCCTTTTCCCCCAGGAGGGCTGACAAGGACCCCGAGGAACTGAACCCTCGGTTGCTGGCGGGAATATAAAATGGGGTAGCCGCTGTGGGGACCAGTTTGGTGGTTCCTCAAAAAGGGAACCGTAAAATCACCCCATGTGCTGGCAATTCCACTGTGAGGTCTGTACCCCAAAGAAGCAGGGACTCAGTTCCCGATAGCCAGAGGGTGGAAACAACCCACTTCCCCGCCAGCAGATGAAAGGACAAAGATATGCAGAGAATGGGCTATTAGGCAGCTGAGAAGAGGAATGAAGCCCTAATTAACACAACAACCTGGTCGAGCTTAGAAAACATCACGTGGAGTGAAATAAGCCAGACACAAAAGAACAGATGTTGTGTGATTCCGTTTTCATGCTAGAAGTATCTAGAACAGGAAAATTCATAGAGACAGAGGGTGGAAAGGTGCCCGCCAGGGGCTGGGGAGGGAGCACGAATGGAGAGTTCTCACTCGGTGGGCGCACGGTCTCCTTCAGGGACGATGAAAATGTTCTGGAACTAGATAGAGGCGATTGCCCAACACTGTGACCATAATAAAGCCACAGAGTTATGTGAATTTCATTTCGATAATCTTGTTAAAATCTCTTTTTCCATCCTGGAATGCTGAACTGAGGGAAGATGCCTGGGTTACGATGTAATCTGGACTCGTAGGCATTTTCATATTGTCAGCAGATGTGGATTCACCGGATGCTCTGGTCGGTGCAGGGCCTGGGGCCACTCCAGCACCCAGCGGAGAGAGGGAGAGAGAAGGACACCGCACATCTCAGCTGTCAGGACAGGCCCTGAGTGGCAGGTGGCCGGTGCCCCCAGGGACATTGGACCCTGCCCGCTGAGGGCAGAAGCCAGGGTGGGGTGGCCCCTTACGGAGCACATAGCCTTGGGATCCGGGACTAAAATGGAAGAAGGCAGAATGGCGTGGGGAAGGCATTGTTTAATGCAGTGACTCAGGTTTCCTTGCACGTAAGGATTCTTTCGTGGCTAACCCACAGGGCCTCGGGGCCTGGAATTTCTGGGTGAGCATTAGATGACCTCCAGGGGCCGCTGCTGCCTGGGACTGGTGGCTAGTGCAGCCGTGGACATGGGCCCCCAGACCAACAGGGCAGCCGATTTAAAGTCCGGTGGTCATCCATCACCATCGGCCCATGCTCTCCTTCGTGCGATAGCTCCGCGACCCTCCTGGGCAGCACTGGGCCACCAAGAAGGTGGAAGCCAGTCTGGGAAGGAGAGGTAGACAATCAACAATTGGCTTTAAAAAACAGTTTTCCCAGATCTGCCCACCAGATTCCCTTTCCTTGCCCTGGTTCCTGAGACTGAACTCTCTCTGCTTCCCCTTTGCAGCATGGTGAGTAACAGGGCCACTGTTTCATTACACTGCACCCCAAACTTTCCTCGGGTCCCACACAGGGAGGGACAGTGTTGAGACAAGATGATAAAACTTGGTGGGTTGAGTTAAATTTAAGCAATCAATATAAAACCCTAGCAGCTGGTCTTTGGGACAATAAACTTGAGGTGGCCTGCTCTACCCAAGGCTGTCAGTGGGGTTTCCAGCCTCTGTTTCCTTCGTTCTTCTTTCCTGGGTCTCCCCATGTGGCTTTGATGAGGATTCGGACATTTATTCGTCCTGTGAACAAACTACCAGTTGCCGGAGTGGGGAGAAGCCAGCAGCTGTGATTCAGCCTTGAGACAGGCACGGGGCTTCACTGTCACACCATCCCCAGAGTCCTTGGCAACGGTCAGGGGGCTGCCTTGCAGTGAGGGCCCTCGGCCCCAAGAGGTGGGCCCGGCATGCACAGACCTGATGGTCACAGGCTGGGCCAGAAGGGCCAAAAGCTTGTAGTGATACCAACCTCTGAGCCATAAAGATCTAAGTTCTGTTGCCCTTTTAAATGCAGAACCACTATAAGACAGGCCTTATCTCGGGGTATTTTTGTAGGTCCACACTGCATGGAGAAATCAGACTAAATTTCCATTTTAAACACTGATGCTTCCTGCATTAGGGTGGTCCCCTGTCACTCCATTCTCTGATCCTGTTTATCGAGTTTTGCCTTTAAATCCCCTTTAAAAACTATTCACGGGGAGAGGTTTGAGGCTTTGGAGACTGTGTGTTCTTTCATGAGATGGACCCACTGGACCTCACTGAGGTGGTTGCATGGCCCGGCCCAGGCAGGGAAGGACTTGTCTGGGTTAATGTGAAATGCAACGAAAAATAAATTGACCGTAAGCAAGAGGGATTAAGAACCCCAAAGCTGCAGGGATGGAGCCAAACAACATTGACTGTCAAAGAACAGAGGCCGGCAGAGGATTTAAAAAGGAGTTCACCACTGCCCAAAGAAGGAAGCAGCCCAAGTGTCCATCACCCAGCGAAGGGACAAACAAGCTGTGGCCCATGGGCACAATGGGAGGGCGCCCAGCCTTAGAAAGGGACAGAGTCCTGATGCAACGACAGCACGGACGGACCTCATGTGGAGTGCCAGAAGCCAGGCACAGAAGACAAATATTGTATGATGACAATAATAAAGAATAATTCGAATAGTCAAATGCACAGAGTCAGAATATAGATGACAAGGGGTGGGGTAGGGATCTGGGAGTGGGATGTTAAGACTTGAAACGTCTTTGGAACAATGGAGGTGTTTTGGGGATGGCTGGTGGTGATGGCAGCACATTGTAATTAACGGCACTGAAGTATATATATATGAATGTGATTAAAAGGGAAATGTCAGTTTTATAGATCGTAATAGAATGATTTTTTTTTAAACCCATGGAACTGCACTACACAGTGAACCTTATGTTAAATGGTCTGTAGTTAATGGTATTATAAAGAAGTGCTTTCATCGGTTGTAACAAATGTTCTGTACCAAAGTAAGATGTTAATAATAGGGTGGCACATGGAAATCCTGTATTTGATGCGTGATTGTCTTGTAACCCCGCAACCTCTCTAATTTTAAAAAAAAGGGGAACAAACAGTCGTTTAGCTGAGGTGGCATCTGAAGTCTTACAAGGGTGCGTTTAATGGAACAAAAAAACACCAGGGCGCAGGCAGTGGTGCCTGCATTTCCGAGGCCAGAAAGAGCCAAGCTTCCGAGCCAGCGCTGCCTCCCCTCCACATGCGGCGAGCCAGATACTCCCCGAGTGTGTCCTGCTGCTTCTGCAGAAAGGCCCAGGAGGGACAGAGCTGCAGCTTTCGCCCACTTCTGCTACTGTCTCCCAGAGCCCTCTGGACCTTCCTGGAAAGAAAACTCCAGGACAAGCCTCTTTCCCACCTGGTGTGCCTAGCATGTGGCACCAATCGCAACCCAGGTGCCAGGCAGGGGGCAGGTGTGTTCCCCCCACCCCATCCCCAGTACCCCTCGGCCATGGAGAAGGCAGGGGGCTGCAGCTCAGAGGGCCCACCCCACCCAGAGCCCACACTGTCCCTGTGCAGGGAGCTCACCCCAAGCCGGTCCTCCCTACCCAGCTCACCAGGAAGCTTGAGTTCTCGTCTCTCCTCTTAAAAATAACTTAAAACATAGTAGAGAATCTCAACACTTTAGGAACAGGTGAAAGCTCTTACAGAGAGTGAAGGCGTGAACAAGATGCAAGCATCACCCTCCCATCCAGGGCGAAGCTCTGCTAACATCTTGGTGCATGACCTTGCAAGCTCTCCTTTTCCCTGAACCTGTTCAGCACGGTGTCTGTGAGGCGCTGGACGGGAGGGGCACGCAGGCGGCCCTCTCCTTGGGGAATCTCGTGGCAGGGATGCTGCTAAGGTGAAGGAGGTTGCGCTGGGCCCTGCAGCATTGGCCAAGGGTCCTGGGGGCAGAGGCCCGTACAGCACAGCCCTGGAGGTGAGAATGAGCAGTGGCTTGTGCATTCCGGGGCCTTGTGGTGGAGGAAGCGGAAGAAGCACAGAAGGGAAATCGGCAGAGACCAAAAGAGACCCTATGAGGCTGCTAGCTGGGGTGCAGGGAGGCACATGCTGCTGCTATCTGGAATAATTTAGGGAGATTTTATGGGGGAGGGGGAGCTGGCCTGCCAGAAGGAGCCCCTTTCCCTTCCCACCCACCAGCCATCCCCACGCAGGCGTTGCTGCTTCAGTCACTTTGCTGCATTGCTCAGCTGTGACCTTGAGACCACACAGGCCGAGCTCCTGCCCGGTAGGACGTGACCATCGCAAACCCAGGGGCGCAGGAGCTGCCCCGTGAAAAGCGGATCCACGTAGCACAGGTCCCCAATCCACCGCCTCCATTCAGAGAAGGCAAACCGAAGGCTTGTGTGGCTCCAGGAGAAACCCGCCCCAGCCATTTCTAAGCGCTGTCCAGTGTCCTCGGGTGTCCCGGGGAGGGCACGGCACACATGGAAACCATATGAGGCCTGAAGAGAGGCCGTGTCATTGTTGAGTGTACACCCCAGCACACCACATCTGGAACTTAAGGAGAAACACCGACGTGACCAGCAGCCAAGCAGCTCAATGCACATTTTCTAAAGAAGGACTCGAAATGCTCACACATTTTCCAATCACATTTGAAGCTCTGGGGTTAGTCATTTTAGTTTAATGATCTGTGAGGTCTGCCTAAGCTGTCATCTCACTCAGCGGGCAATGGGCTCTTCATTTTCCCAACAGGAGTTTTGGTGGGACAGACAGAGTAAGACAAAAGCCATGTTGCAAAATTTTTTAAAATATCAGAAATTCTTAAATTATCATTTTTTCTGTTATGATTCACTTATTTACAAACACAAATCTAGAAAACTGGATGGCAATCAGATTTTTGATGCATTAGAATCAGCTGATCTTGTCATAATATATCTAGCAGATGGGGTTCCCATGCTATTTTTCATTTCTTTTACTTTGTGGAAATCTCATAATAATTTTACATGACCTACCCCAGCTAAAGTAAGGTTTTTCTCTTAAAAATGTCTAAGTACTTGGGAATCCCCCTCTTCTGTCCCACTGAGAGTGCAGTACATGGTCAAATCTAGAAGAGAGTAAGCATCTTTGCTGAATTTTCCTTTAAATATCCAGGTAGTTATGTTATTTTCACTGTTTTGGGGTTTTTTCCCCAAAACTTGCAAGCATCCTGTTTAACTCAGATATCTAAAACATATCTAAAGCAATGGGAAAACAGCCTCAGGAAAGGGAACAAAAGCTCCTGATACAGAATTAACCTTGACTCACTCTTTCCCAACTCAAAATCATTAGACGACTAAAGGGAAAAAGACACCCCCCCTTTTTTTTTGCACTGTGCCTCATATTTAGAATTCTCAGACGCATGACCAGAGCTGGAGTGAGGGTGAGGCAATGGGGCTCCTGGGACACAACAAATAAGGGGTTCACTTCCAGGGTGATGTGAGCTTTTACGCACTTTCCAGGAGTCCAGGGCCGAGAGGTCACCAAAGGCACAGAGAGTTCAGGTGAGATATTGGGGTCCCAGGGCTGTCGGGCTGCAGCCACAGGACATCCCAGGACACGAAGGCAGGGGACACCTGGAGGGGAGAAGGGTGGCCCCTTCCCACTCTACACCTGAACCCTCGGGAGATTACGACTCAAGGGAAAACGAACGCATCGCCCCTCCTTTCACCTTGGGGTCTGCAGGACGTCAGGGGACAGCAGTCTGGCTAGTAAGTGAACCCAGAAGGGCTTTGGGACAGATAGCCCCGGGGCCATTCCATCTTCCACACCAGCTCTGAGATGGCTCACGGGGGGCTCGGCCATCCCGGATCCGGCCACTGGACCAAGGCCATTGTTCTGATCCGTGTGCGGCACTGACATCCCCTTGCCCGTAAGCCCCCCGCCGGCACCCACCTTGGGGAATGAGCAGAGTTGCAACCATCCGGGCAGGGGTCTGAGAGCCCTGGCCATCCCCCTCGTGCCCAGCAGGGCTCTGCACCCCAAAGCCAACACCCCACCCTGCACTCACACTGGATTCTGGATTCCGTCCCTTCCCAGCACCGGGGAAACTCATGCCCCAGGCGTCATGGGCACTGCCCACATGTCCTCAGACCCCCTTCACGACCACCACTGCAACGCACATTTACAGTCGTTTTCATCAAGGTGACATAAGCGCGTGGGAAGATATTTCATGTCACTTAGAAAGACACCAACTGACGAGTGACAAAGCAGCCCCCGGTCCCCTCCCCCCCACCCCGGGTTCTATAGAGAGTCTCCGCGAGGGTGCCTGGCTTGGGTGTCTCGGGGACCAGCAGCACGACGTGGAGCGACACGCAGGGCCATCTCCTTCTCAACCCATGGCCGCGGGCAGCGGCGCTGACCCTCCAGGCGCCTGCTCACACCCGACCCCCGCCGGCGCTCTGCACGCCCGAGCTGTGCCGTCTGGGGTACTCCTATTCACCCTTTACAGTCCTAAAGGGTTTTCTTACGACACGGGTCCTCAGCCTCGACCGACGTGCTGCACAGCACGGGAGGCGCGTGAAAAATGCCAGCGAAGCCCCTTCCCGCCCTGAGGAGCCGAGGGCCCCGGCGTCCCGAGGTGATTCTGATGAACCGCCAGGGTTGAGAACGGCTGAAAGAAACGTTTAGTTCGATGTCAGGAGAACACTGTGAAGAGTCCGCAAGGGTCAGACAATCACTGTCAAGGGCTGATGGAAGCCAACATGAGCCGAGAAGAAAAAAGCCATGGGCGACTTTCAGAAATGTTAAGCACAGACTCACCATATGACCCAGAAATCGACGGGTTTGGTATTTTTCCTAAAAGAAACCAAAGTATAAGTTCACACAAAGGCCTATACAAATGCTTACAGCCGCTGTGTGTGTGATTGTGAAAACAGGGAAACCGCTCGCATGCCTCTCACCTTGGGACTGGAGAAACAAACTGTGGTACGGCCATAGAGTGGAGTGTTTCTCAGCCGTAGAGTGGATTATTTCTTCAATAAATAGAAATGAGCAATCGATACCTGCTGCAGTCTCAGAGCATCATGCTAAGTGCAGGAAGTCAGAGCAGGAAGGCTCCATGCTGGCTGGTTCCCTGCACATGACATTCTGGGAGAGGGAAACCTATTGAAAATGAAATCAAAGGACGGGGGTGGGGAGAGGCGCAGACTACAGGGGACACGGGGGAACTTTCCGGAGGGGATGCCAGCACGCTGTCTGTTGACTGCAGTGGGAGTAATGCAGGAACCTGCCCATCCATCAAAACCCATCAAACCGTGCAAATAGGAGGTAAATTCTGTCACAACAAACCCAACTTTCAAACTAGAATTAGGGCCCTTCTTAACATGGGAAGGCACGGGAATTTGGCAACTGAAAGGTGAATGCTATAAAATACAGCCACGAGAATTTAGACTGAAAAAGCTAAAAGGAGGAGGAGCTCTTTGAAACTCGGTTAAAATCACTGATTTTGTCTTGTAGACGTCTCTCACTGCAAGGTTTCCAGATTTCCTGTGACGCACCGACATGTTATACACATGGATTTCTAAGTTATTATAATTTTTGTTGCTATAGAGAGTGGATTTTTTTCATATTTTATTTTATAACATAAATGTGCTCAATTTTGTAATATATTTTGGATGTTGAACTAATTCACCCCTTGGGGTTCCTGGTAGACAATATGGGGTACAAATAATGTTCATCTTTCCCTCTTGCTTTCCCATATTCATTTCATTTAGTGTATGCTTTTGAACTGAAGTTTCTCAAACTTGCAGAATAAGGTTGGGCAGACTCTACAATAGTTGGCTTGGAGATCCTGACCGATGTTTACTTTGGGTTTTGGAGCAATATGATTTATCTCATAAGGGAAGTATTTTTCTTTTTTCTATTTACTATAAGCTTTGGGAATAATTATATTTCAACTTTGCCAGAAGTCTTTTTTGCCAAAGGACTTTTCTCCTTTAGCCTATAAACTTCATGGATTATATGAATAGATTTGCTGATGTTGAACCAAGGTGTCGCTTCCAAGGATAAAATCACAATTAGAAAAATAGTATAATGAATAGACATTTATTACTGAATGTTAACAATTTGTTTTGTGAGCATTTATTTTGCTTTTCTTAATCCTTTACTTTTTTTTCCAGCCTCTCTTCGTCAGGTCCTCACAACTAGTCTGGACTTTGCCCCCTCCTCAACCACACATTCTTTTTCTTTTTCCTTGTGTCTCAATGCTAGTTCAGAATTAAGTACTTTTTCGTATTTCATAATTAATGCACATTTCATTTAGGAAAAAGTTTAGATAGAAATAAATTGAAAAATACACTAAAAAGCTCGCCCCCCTTTTTACGGACTAATTGCCCTGCTACGAATAACTGTCGCCCTCTTCTCCCTCACTCTCTGCCCCCTGCCTCCTTCCTTCCCTCCAAATAACTCGGGAAGCAACTATTAGGTGGGGACTGGTCAGGTAGAAGCCGCTGCCCGGGGAGGGGGCCAGCCCCACCCGGTGTGGAAGCTGGGGCAGAGCACGGAGGCTCCTGCTGCGGGTGGGGACAGGGGCGGACAGTAGCGCCCACCCCGGGGCTCCCTCTGGAGCTAGGCAAAGACACAGTCCACAGCGGGCGGGGTCAGCGGGCCACGGGGTGAATGGATGGCTTCCCAATGGGGAATAAAATGAGCAGAGTGATGAAATTGGGATAAAGGGTTTAAATACAGGAAAGAGGAAAGTGAAGCTGACCCCGGGGTGCAGAAGAGTGGCTGTGGCCCACGCGTGCAGGCTCTGGCTCTGTCCACCTGAGGACCTAAAGGCAGAGCCACGGGAGCAGCGAGACACCTGGCACCCTAGCGCTGGGTCTAAGCACCGTTCTCAACTGAGAGGAATCAAAGCCGCTTGGAGAAATGGCTGGTTTCAGGGCTGGGGCAGAAAAGCACACAAAACATATGGAACATACTGCGCCAGAAAAT
The DNA here is from genome assembly GCA_004026745.1 of Myrmecophaga tridactyla. Classification (NCBI taxonomy): domain Eukaryota; kingdom Metazoa; phylum Chordata; class Mammalia; order Pilosa; family Myrmecophagidae; genus Myrmecophaga; species Myrmecophaga tridactyla. Next base: position 17,972 of record PVIY010027275.1, on the reverse strand, counting down.
AGGGGGGTCTTGAAGTAGGATAAGGATATGTCAAAAGGACAGAGAAGCCAGAAGTCCCCCCCTGCCACCAGCCAACAGTGGCATGACATAAGCACCAAAATAAGGAACAGTATGATGGATTATAACTCATTGAGCAAATTAAGAATTAATGAATAAATGAGTGGGAAGAAGAGAAAGCGCTTTCTTGGACTCAAAAGTCAACTAGAAAGTATAGAAGGTGATGGAATTAGAAAACCACCATTTGGCAACCGCCATGGTAATAATTAACTCGTGCAGAATTCAAAACTGAGAGCACTCATGCTGCCCCACCAAAAAAAAGCAATCAAATGATGCTAAAACAAGTGGGTGAAAGTGTACAGAGAAGTAGGCTATTTCCATACCTCTTCCGGAAGAAAAAGAGTGACTTTAGAATAGACCAGCCAGGTAGAAGCTGCCCCAGCCCGTGTCGGAGGGCGATGTCACCAGGAATGGGGTGAGCGGAGACCGCTGTCCACTTGATGGGAGGCAGAGAGAAGGAAACAGCTTCATCTCTGATGTTCTTGCCGAGAGGAATCATCTGAATCCACCAGGAGCAAGCAGCAGACACACCGACACCGAGCTGCCCACTTCACAATGTCTGCCTGAGGTTTTCTCAGGGGAGGACTGAGAAACAGGCCCAGAGCGAAGGAGACCACCTGAAACTGGACACGGAATGCAGGGCGTGACCCTGAATTGTTTTGTTTCTAAGGACATTTTGGGGACACCTGGTGAAGCTTCGGGGTGGGGGGGCTGAGAATTAAGTAATAGTAACCCACCACCTTGAATGTCCTGACTTCCACAGAGCAGGGAAGAACGGGCTTGTTTGGAGGAAACACCTGGTAAAGCATACGTGGAGATGGAGCACCAGGCTGTGATGTGCTCTTGGGGCTTCACAGAAAGAGCCCCCGTGCCTTTCCTGCAACTTTTCCATTTGTTAAAAATTATACTGAAATAAAAGGCAAAAGAATAAATGTAAATGATTGTAAATATTCAATGATGATAACATATAACAAAACCCTCCTATCTGTATGCCTTTTGACCCAGAAATGTCACCACAAAGGATATATCCTGAGGATATAATCACAAATGCCTGCAAAGCTTTGGCTCTGAGGCTGCTCCCCCAAAGTTATTTATAGGTAAAAACAAAAACAAATGAGAACCAACCAAAGCATACAATAATAGGATTCGGGGACATAAAATATGGTATTATCATGAAATGGAATATTAATGCAGCTATTAAGGAAGATGCTTGAGAAAACTATTTAATGACCTGGAAGAAATGTTTGTGATATATTATTGAGTATAGAAAGCAGATTTGAAAACAGTGTAGTCAGTTTATGCCATTACTGGAATAGCAGAAACATGTGTGCGTGTTTGAGAGCGAGCAAGCGGGGCATAGAGAGAAGTTCCGTGGATGCCTCACCACAAGGAGACCAGGGCCCCGATGCACCCTCAGGCCTTCAAAGCTGGGGTGGGGTGAGAAGTGTTTCCAGAACACCTTTGCCCACAGTCCCTTTGGTTTCCAAAACCTGCCAGCAACGTCCGGGCTCGGTGCTCAAATCCCCGAGGACTCCGAGTGTCGCGTTGCCCAGGCTTCATCTTGGGGTTCTTTCGTTTCTTTTCCCTTCAGTTCCACATTTAACATAGAGTTTGTCATCTCCTCCCCTGCTTCATTGTAAGTGCTTTCATATCATCCTTTCAAACGCAGTGTGTCGTGTCAAAAAATCAACGAGCAGCAGAGATTCGGCCTCCCTGTCGGCGGTCGGGGACCGCGGGAGATTTGAGGAAAGAGACAGCCGACTGGGGACGTCTCGATTCCACTTGGGCGGCACCTGCAGGCCAAGGGGACCCACAGAGCCGTTTGAGGAGCAGAGATGGGGGGTCGGTCAGGGGGCTCTGCTCCTCCCTGATACACCTCCCCCATTACCGCCAACCAAGGCTTCCGTTTTCTTGGTGAGAGAGGAGAGATCCTGACGCTGTCCAGGCCGGGCAGAGGTCCCCGGCCCTGTGCAAGCCTAACCTAGGTCACGCTTCACTGACCAGGGCTGTGACCTGGGCCTTTTGCCCTGGGGGCCGGGAGAAGGATGCCCATTGGTTTGCAGCACCGGCTCAGGGCTGGGCCTGCCGGGCGGACCCTTACCGCTGGTCAGTGGTGCTGAGGCCCTGACGTGCGGGCAGCGGGGAGCACTCCCCAGGGCCCTGCTCTTGGAGGCTGCCACCGCGGCAGGAAGGGGCTCTGTCCTGGGGCACTTAGGATTGGGGCCGGTGCCACTCGGGACTATGCGTGGTCACAACAGGTGGTCCCAAAGTGTCCTCTGATGATACCCTGGCTGGTCTGTATCCTCTGCATTCTCCAGAGGAACCACCAGATTCGTTAGAGGGAACTGACCGCGTGACGCTGGGGGGCTGGCAGGTCCGATTTTGCAGGGCAGGCAGAGGAAAGAAGCTCCAGTGGGAGCGATAAGGGCATCCTGAAGCTGATTCCTAGCTGGGGACTCAGGAAAGGGTGGAGGGAGTGGTCCTGGGGTAGGATTCCTTCTGCTCCCAGGAAGCCCAGTTCCTGCTAAGATCCCCAGGCAAGGGGAGGAGACTCAGTCATGCCATGGAGGGGCCCCCGGGACTTAAAGCCTACCACCTGCAGATGCTGTTCCCACAATACCCATAACAGCCAGGTCCAAGTCGGCCAAACAGCCAGACCCCGTAACGCAGACAAGCGGACACAAAACTGCCTGCCCCAGAACGGGAGCTGCAGTGACGCTTGTTCAGTGGGGGTTCCACACAGGTCAGCTCTGCCGGCAGCATCAGAACGCAGGAAAGGGCCTGCCCGCTGCAGGTCTCCTCTCAGCGAAGTGGGATATGCAAGCCAGGCAGGACCCTCCCAGAGACGGGTCCCCACCCTCTCTTGGCAGTCAGAGGAGAAGAGACCAGGGGACGGGTTAAGAAAACTGCACCTCTCATGTCTCTGACTTGCTGAGTCATAACTGGAGAGAGATGTGTCATTGGAAGAGGACGTTGGTTTCTCCTGTTAATTACTGATTTGGGGAACAGGAAATGTGGTAGATGGAATTTGGTCCCCGTGACCTTAGCTCCCTGATGTTACATGATATGGCAAAGGCGGGTGGGGGGAAGAGCCCCAGGGGATGTGCACAGAGCTCTGTTTTCCTCCGTATAGAAATAAGGAATTTGGGGAAACGGAGGAAAGGTACCCAATACAATCTGGGTGGATAACTTTGGTCCAGAACCCTTTTCTCTGGGGTGAGCCACCTCGTGCCAGCCGCAGCCCAGGGCCGTGATTGTGGGGACCTGGGGCAGGGGGCAGGGCAGGCTGGCTAAGGGGATCCACTCGATCACTTAGTCATCGGTCCACCCGCTCATTCCACCCACCTCCCTTGCACGAAAGAGGTTTTTGGGCAGAGGGCGATTTGCTGAGTATTTCTTCAGGGTCTCCATCTTTCATGGAGAGAGCCCAGCCAGATACGGAAATTGGTAAAGGAGGCCAAGCACCAGACAATGGTGTGCATGTGAGCACGTGTGCGTGTATGCATGTGTCTGTATGTGCGTGCATGCATGTGTGTGCATGTGTGCGCGTGTGTGCATGTGTGTGTGCGACCAACTGGAGAGCAAAGCCTCTCTGACAGGGTCAGCTGCTCCTGAACTCCGACTCACTATGGCCATGTGGAAGACAACTCAGAGTCCTCGAGCCTCAAAAATTTCAGGAAAAACCCCAAACTCACAGCTGTACATGAAATCTGTGAATATTAAACAGGGCAACATCTTTCAAGCCAGACCTCTCGTGAAGCAGGCTTGGCCCGCGGGAGGCCGGTTGACAATCATTGTCCAGAGCTCCTCAGCCTCCCGCCCCATGAGCCCCCAGCTCCTGGCGGCCACCTCGCTCTCTTCTGGTCCTGGGGCCACTGGACAACCTCTCTGGGACTCCTGCCTTGCAATGCGGGTGAGTGGAAGGCAGCAGACAGGCACAGGGAGGGAATTCGGACAACAGACAACAAACAGAGGAAAAGGGCTCCCCAGAAACAGGGAAGATTCAAACAGGAAGAGAAAATTCTCCCAGGGGTTGAGGCCTCCTCGGGCAGACACTTCCCTTGCTGTTGGCCTACTGCTCCCCCCCAGGACCCTCCCTCTGATTGCCCCCATCCTCTCCCCAGAACTCCCACTCCTCTTTCCTCTCTGTATCTTCTGACAGCCCAACTCTTCTTCCAAACCTTAAATCAGAGATGCAAACCCCACAGGCTGATGTTGCCACCCCCAATTTTTTAAGGCTCCAATGTGGGCTTTTCTAAAAATGGGATCAAATTGCCAATATTCAAAGACAGAAACTAAATACAAAAATGCAGATGCTCTTAAAACCTCGAAAGGTCTATCGCCTGCCCTCCCCTCCCCCTCCCCCTCCTCGCTACCCCTCCCCCCCCACCCATCGCAACCCCGAGCTGAGCCAAGGAGGAGCCCCGGCCAGGTGGGCCTGCCCTTTCCGCCTTCCCCAGCCTCTACGTGACCTGTGTCTCTAAACAGGGGTATGGCAGGGGTTAGGGACTGAACCTGCCCAGGGGTTGCTTAATCTCTCAGGGCCTCAGTTTCTCCATGTGTGAAATGGGGGTGATGATGGATCCACCTTATAAGGTGGTGCTGACAATTCCATGGTACAGCACCTGGGACGCTCCTCGCACAGCATGCAGTGCACAGGCGCCCGCAGGGGTGAGGTTAGGCCCCCACTGCAGGGTTGGCGAGTCCCGTGGTTCTGTGCTGGCCTTGTGTCCCCTTGCAGGCCCCCCTGGGGATGTCATCCAAGGCCTGAGCTTTCAAGTTTCCACGTACAGCTTCCTGTGGCTGAGTCTCCCGTTTGTATCCCAGCCCAGCACCTCCTACGGGCATGAGGTCGCCTACTTGACAGTGACCTTCTCTGGTGCTCCTGAAGTTTGGCCACCTGCTAGGCACCTCCCAGGAGTGCCCAAAGGCGCTCGGACAGAGCTGGGGGCCACCCCGCCCCAGCCTTCTCTTCTTTTCTTGCTCCTCTGACAAAGCAGGGCTCCTCCATCCCCCAGTGCTCCAGCCACCTCCAAGCCGGTTCCCATGCCCTGTCCGCTCCTCTCCTTAAATCCACCCCCAGGGCGGGCCACGGTGGCTCAGCAGGTAAGAACGCTTGCCTGCTGTGCCTGAGGACCTGGGTTCGATTCCTGGTGCCTGCCCATGTAAAAAAAAAAAAAAATCCACCCCCAGTCTGCCCACTCCTCGCCCCCCCTGCAACCCATCCCACCGAAGCCCCCCTGGTCACATACTGGACCAGTGCGACAGCTGCCTGATTGACTCTGAACCCCTCTGATGGATCCTTTTTTTAAAAATCCGATGTGGGGCAGGCCATGGTGGCTCAGCAGGCAAGAACGCTTTCCTGTCATGCCAGAGGACCCGGGTTCGATTCCCAGTGCCTGCCCATGTAAAAAAAAATCCGATGTGGATTTAAAAAATCCGATGTGGACTCACGCCCTTTTGAGGTTTCCCGCTGTGTTCCCACTCCCCACCCTGGTCTCCAGCCCCAGGGGGCTGCAGCCCGCCCACCTTCCTGCCTCGCCTCTCCTGTGCTCCTCCTGCCTGCCGCGCCCCTTGTGGGATGGCACCAGCTCCCCCTCCCGGGAGTTCCCTTCCCTTCCTGGCAGACACCAAGTTAGTGCCTGAGGTCTCCGGGGTCTGTCCCTTCCCGGGAAGTCTTCCCTGCCCCGGTGTGTCCTCCCCAAGCCCAATTCCCTCTCTTGGGGCGCTTTCTGCAGCTGTAACTGAAACCTCCCTTGGGCACCGTGACCAGCTGTCCTTCCCCGAGACCATGAGTGCCGCCCGGTGAACCTCTCTGCCTCGTCGACCACTAAACCACCGGGCCTGAGCCAGAAAAGGCTGTGCATAAACGCCGGACGCGCAAAATAACACAAATATCAAACAGAAGGGCGCTGTGCAAGAAATGCCAGTGACTTTTGTCAACCACAGACCAAATTCTCTGCCTAAGATACAAGCATCAGCAGCCCCATCCGGAGTAGATGGCCACCCTGCCCTCGGCACCAGCCAGCACATGACTGCAAGACTCTGAAAGAAATGCTGTTTGCAATATGTCTAGATTGGCGCAAAAAATCTGCTTTCTGCAGGGGTGATGCACAGCACCTCTTGCTTAACGCAACCACGTGGCTGTCATTTCCACCAATGTCTACGGGGACCTCGGCCTGCGTGCCTTTTGCTGTGTCTCACTTGTGCAAGGTGATTCCTCCAGGCTGTCGCCGCAGGAGCTGGCCCAGCGTGGAGCATCCAGAGCCTGGGTGTGGTGAAGCCCTAGGGTCTCAGCTGCCTGTTGGCCCCACTCGGGCCCAGGGGGCGAGGCAGCCCCAGAGCTGCAGCTGGGGACCTGTCCCCTCACTCTGCAGCCCCAAGCACCTGTAATTTTAAAATATGAGTGAAATGGGCAGGCCGCAAAGCATGGGGGTGAGAGGTGACCCTAGAATTAAGATATGGAACGGTGACCCAGAGAAAAGGCACAGGAGGTGGAGGGGCCCTGCTGACTGTAAGAGGAAACGAAACCGGGGAAGTCATTTATTACTGCTGTTTCCTAACCACCGCCCGCTGGGCCATGCCACCAGCTGAAGCTGTCCCGTTCTGCATTTAGAGAGGAGGGAATGGCGTGGAGAGGCTGGGAGATGCTTACGGGGCTGGCTGTCCTGCTGCAGGATGATGCTTCTGTGGTGTGTCATCCACCAAGTCCCGTCACCGGAGCTGGCAGAATATTCCGGAAAGCAAAACCTGACGTTGAGAGAAGGCTGCTGACTCAGACAAAAGCCTGAGGTCCCTCTAAGGCACCTCTTTATGGTGGCTGGAAAGCCGGAACCAAGACATGAGGGGATGGGAGGCCCTTTCCCCGAAGCCCCTGGGGTTGAGCAATTCTGTCTGCCTGGTGGGGAGGGAGTGCAGGACCCCACACTCCATCAGCAGCGAGTGGAGCTGCAGACGATGCCCCAGCAGTGATGGAAGAAATGTCGGGCAGCTGTCCTCGCCAGGGCCACCTGCCCTTCTCCCTCATGCTGCCCATACCCGGGCCTGGGGTCGAGGCCCCGGCTATAGGTGAGCACATCGGGCCCACCAACTTGGTGCTGAGTTGGCTGCTCCCTGGGCAGGTCCGAGGCAGAGCAGGAGGTCATGGAGGCCCCCTTCCTGTGCTGGCCGCACTCACTTTCCCAGCAAACGGTCCCTCCACTCAGGAGGGGCCCACAAGGGGAAGTGCCCCAGCCCGGGTCTCGGGGATTCTGTTTGCCAAAGAGAAAATGAAAGGTGCCTTGGGGATATAACTGAAGAGGGAACAAATTATTGGGGGGAATAAATATTGAAATCTTGGAGAGAATGTGCTTTTAAGGACAGCAGTGGCGTCTCTGCTTTTATCATCATGGCACCTGGTTATGAAGAGTCACTTTTCTATTTTCACATTGTCAGCGACAAACTTAGGTTCCCAATTTATTGTTTACTCTCCAAAGAGGCCCTTCTCCCTGCGGCACGTGCACGCGCCCAGCTTCCCTTTGTCACTGTCTTCTTACCTTGCGAAGTGCCCAAGTCCGACCTCACTTTGCTCAGTGGGGTCCCAAAGTGGGCTGAAGGGTGTTCCCCCAAAATGTGTGACCCTTGGACACCTCAGAAGGGGGCCTGATTTGGAAAGGTCTTTGCAGCTGTAAGGAGTTAAGGATCTCGATGCAATCGTCCTGGGTTTATGCCGAGGCCAGATCCAGCGGCCGAGGCCCTGGTGAGAAGACACAGAGGCCCAGAAGACGGAGGCTGAGATTGGCCGAGATTGCGGCAATGTGGCCACAAGCCAAGGACTGCCAAGCCTTGCTGGGAGCCCCCTGGGAGCTGAGAGAGAGCCCTGTGGCAGGCTGTTCTCAGAGCCGGAGCTCCCCCGCTGGCACTCCAGTCTCAGCCTTCTGGCTTCTAGAACTGTGGGGGAACAATGCTCTATCCTTGAACCACCCAGTTTGTGGTTTTGTTATGACCATCCTAGGAAACTAAGATGGCAAATCCCAAGGCCACCAGCCTCCCCCAATCCTGCCCGGGCCTGCCCCACCACACCTACCCCAGGCCGCTTTCTTTCCTCTGCACAGCGCTCCCGTCCACACCCCACACTCTCAGTTATATGTTTGTTAATTAGAATCAGGGACCCAGGAGTTTTAGAGCTGGAAGGATCCTAAACAACTGAAACAATCCAACCTCTTCATTTTAGAGATAAAGTAGCTACAGAAACTATCCTCAGGGTTAACCCAGAAATTTAATGGATGAATAAAAATAGATGCCTGCGGCCTTCCATCACCATGGCCCATGGTCTTCTACCACCCGGTGGTATTTTCACTGCTTCGCGTTGGCATAAGGTGCACCATGGCTTGGGAAGGGGCTTTGGCAAATATTTAAATCTTTAAGTAGGAAGAATAAAGAAATATTTCCAGGCAAATGTAGTTGCATTCTGGATGTCAGAGACATGCTTAAATGCAGAGGAGGAGTGGTTTTTAGAGTCCAGGAAGGTGGTTTTGCAGCACAGCTCTACCCCAGGCCCGCCCACCCCCAGGTGCTGGGCTCTAAGCAGGGGAACCACACCAGTGTGAGCAGGCAGAGAGACCCATGCTCACTTATTTCTGTGACACCCTTACACACACACACCCCAGCAATCTGACTCCCAGTAGCTCTAAAGTAAAGAAGTTCAAGGCCCCAGAGGGCTGGACTTGTGCTACCTGCCTGCAGACCTGGGGCTCCCATGGCCTCAGGAAAGAGCACTCCACCCCCGCTGCTCAGGAGAATGTGTGATCCAGGGCACTGACCATGTATTCATTTGCTAAAGCTGTCAGAATGCAATATGCCAGAAAAGGAACAGCTTTTATAAAGGGGATTTATTACGTTACAAGTTTACAGTTCTAAAGCCAGAAAAACATCTAAACTAAGGCATCCAGGAAAAGATACCTTGACTCAAGAACGGTGATGATGTCTGTCACATGGGAAGGCACATGGCTGGCATCTCCTGGTTATTGTTCCTGGTTCTGTTGCTTCTAGCTTTTAACTCCAGTGGTTTCCTCTCTAAGTATCTGTGGGCCTTCACTTAGCTCCTCTGGGACACACCTTTGGGTTCTGGCTTACTTAGTTTCTCATGGGAAGGCACATGGAGAACTCTGCTGGGCTCTGCCTGTGTCTGGGCACCTGCTCTCTCTATTGGCACTCCAAGTATCTACAAACATCCGTGTCTCTGTCAACTCTAAAGCAACTGTTCTCTGAGAGTCTGCATCTGCGGTGTCTCCAAAATGTTTCCCCTTTTAAAGGACTCAGTAAACTAATCAAGACCCACCTGGAATGGGTGGAGTCTCATCTCCATCTAAGCAAACTGTGACACCCACAATTGGGTGTGTCACATCTCCATGGAGATAGTCTAATAAAAAGTTTCCACCCTACAATATTGAATCAGGATTAAAAGAAGTGACTGCTCCCACAAGATTGAATCATGATTAAGACCTGACTTTCCTGGGGTACATAATAGATTCAAACCAGCACAGGCCACAAGGCTGAAAACTGACCAGCTTTCCCCTTGCCAGGGGAAAATTCCCGAAATAAATGAAAAGGAAAGGACAGACCATCCCCTGTCTTAATGTCAGGGCTAAATACGCTTTGATATTAGAATTTTGTCACTGAACTTGATTTCAAAATGACAAAACATTGAAGAGCAAAATCATCAAGGATTTTTGTTTTCCCACATAACATGCTAGATATTTTTAAAACTGAATTAACTTATTTTTTCCAAATTTGATTAAACTATAAGGATTTTTTTATTTTTTTGGCATTTGGCTGACTTAAGGAAGAGACTCAAAGAAGTGATGAGGTTTAAAAGTCCAAATGCAAAAACAACAGAAAAGCAATGAGGAAAGCAATAACCCAAAATTGCCCAGTAGGCAGCCACATCATCAAAGGACTGCAGTGACATTGAAGCTGCAGGTCAGCTGGGGACAGACACATGACCAGCCTGGGAACAGCGTCTCCAGGGGACCAGGTCCGAATGGAGAGGTGACAGAAAAGGCCCTCAGAGGTCAGAACCAGATCTGTAGTTGGTTGGCCCGAGGATGACAGTTGCTTTTGTGAATTCCATGAAAATAATGTTAGAGAACTCCAAGGAAGGCGCATATGAAACCAATTACGGACTCTGCCAATTATTCTAGATTCCTGAGACTGCGTTCCAGCACATTCCATCTGAGGTCTATAGGCACCGACGGTCTGGTTATGACACCCAGTTAGCATGCCACATTCAGCCTGTCACACCCCAGGATGTCCCATTCTGGATCAAATAAGAACATCAGTGATGACGCTCAGCAACCAAGCTAAGTGTGCACTGACAACCACCCACCCTGCGGGGAAACAACGGCCGCGGTCTTTCGGCCCATAAAGAAGCCATGGATCTGAATAATGTCTGGAGTACATTTAGATAGATGCTGGTGCATGGCTCAGAATTTGGAAATTTATGTAAATAGTTAGTCTTTCTTATTTGAACTAAATTTTTCCTTTCGCTAAGAATCACAGTGCTATGGTGCAAAAAAATATATATATATTGAATATGATTCTGGAGATCTGGTAGACTCTAGAATACACTTTGTACTAAAGGGACCTGAACCCATCTCTTTACCTCAAGTTTCCTGATTGAGAAAAGCAGGGGGTTCCCTTTGCACCCTAAGTTTTCAAATGAATGGCCCCCATTGTCCCAGTTCCCTTTGACAACCTGCTCAGTTCTGGCTGGTGCCTCTTCTCTACCTGATGAACTGCTTTTCTCTTTTCCTCGCACCTTGGAAGAAACACATTTCTGCCTGGTCCTCTCTTAGATGTCTTTACAAGAGGTGAGATTAGAGCCCCCGCTTCCCCATATCATAACTCAAGCAACACCTTCCCCGTTGGACACATTTCAATCTGTTGAAATAAGAATAATGTGGGGGGAGCCCCATGCAGCTGATTTTAATAAAGAAGACCCTGGGAACAGTATCTCAAACGATCACAAAGCATCAGTTGTCTCCAGCCAAGGCTGGACCACTGGTCCGGAGATGCAGCAAGCATGGCCACCCGCACGCTGACTTGGGGGCTGGCAGGACTCGGCACACACAGCTTAGGGCAGGTGGCTGAGCTGTCATCACAGCTGAGGCAGATCCTTGGCAGGCCGGGACCTGCCCCATTTCAGGGCTCTGCGTGTTCATCACGCCACTCACGCCAGCCCAAGGGACTGCTAACAGCGTCCCACCCTCCTCGCCTGAAAGCTTGTATTGCTCTCTCATGGACAGCTATGAAACTGAAACCAAAAAAGCAACGTAATACAGAGCACCACCAGAAAAACGAATGTTTCTCCTTTCCCATTTAGAGGTGCAGTGGCATATGGTCCAGCTGAACCTCGTCTGAAGTAGGCAGAATAGGCTCATTTTCTTAACAGCAGGTACGGGTTTTAGGAGAGTCACCCAAATGGACTGAAGTAAGAGAGAAAGGTATTATTTGATGGTCCCAGCCCAAAGTCCTGACAGACTCTTTATGAATTTTGAATTTCATTTTTAGATCGAAAGTTAAGTAATCTTGAGTTCTAGGCTGATGGAAGGACTTTTTTACAGTTTTGTGTACTAAAGGCATTTTATCCCGGGCAGGAGCTCCCTTCTGCAGGCTCACCAAGCCCCTCTCCTCCTTCTCAGCATCTCCCCGACACCACTTCCTCTGCAAAGAGTCCCATTCCTTGTGGGGCACCCCCACAGGGGAGCAAAGATGTCCACAGAACATGTTGAAAAATTCTAACCTGTGATTTTTTTTTTGGTCTATTATTCTAGAAGAAAAGAGGTATGTTCCCCAAATCCAGTGTCGTGAATCTAAAGCAACCCCCAATGACCAGGAATTACTGTCATTGCACCTCGATAGAGCAGCCTGGATTTGGGGCGAGTTTGTCTTAAGAGAATTCAGGAAGTTTTATAAAACCTTCCAACAGACAAGAAGACAGTAAGCCATGAAAAGCTGGTAGAAGCAGAAATTCCCACTGACTTATTTCCTTAAATTGTCTACAACCTTTGAAGATGTTCGCTAGCGACCTAAGAATGGTACTTGAGGATAATTCTCTATTTACTTTTTCATTTTTTATTTTTATAACATTTGCCTCACTCCAGAAAAAGAAATAAAAAGAAAAAAGAAAGCACTCATACATCCCATAACCCTTAGCCCTTCCTCTCATTGACCAATAGTAATTCCATCTACCCAATTTTTATCCTTTATCCTCCCCTATTATTTATTTTTTCAATCTTTATTTTTTTACTCATCTGTCCATAACCTGGATAAAAGGAGCATCAGACACACAGTTTTCACAATCACAAGGTCACATTGTAAAAGCTCTATCGTTTTGAGGATAGTCTTTTAACAATAAACATCTGAGCTCTGAACTGAAGTGCATGTTAGTTTACCCCTTTGGTGATAATATCTATGAATTCTGTAAATCATTCACATTCTTACAACAGCCAGTAAGTCGTAAAGGACCACCCAGCTTGATGAATACAAAGTCTTTAGCTGGAAGAAAAATAACAATTGTGGCTTGGAGGCTAAATTCCATTCCAGAAGCCCTGCACTAAGGAACAGCATCCCTAAGAAATTTGGGTACCTGAGGGCAGAGGGAAAGGAGAGTCCAGGACAGCAGATGACCTTGTGCATACAGAAACCTGTGGCCCATCGCTCCTTGATCTCAGTTCCTTCTCATTCCTCAAGACAATTAACCAAAGTTCAGTGATGATTATGAATCTGGAGCAAACACCCAAAGAATAGATTTAAAGTGAATGACTTCAGAAAAGCTCAGCGTCTCTGCATACCCCTTTCTACGCCCACAATTTGTTTTCTGGTTTGGAATAAAGGGACTTCCCCACTTGCACAACTTTGTTTATTTGGTTTTACTATTTTGGGCAAAGAAATACAAAGACATGGTCGTCATTACAGAACTGATATAGGCAGGCGGCCCCTCTTCTTTGTCTCCCAGCCAAGGGTGTCTGTGCTCAGTCTGTGCTAACTCAGCATCCGTGCACACAGATTCCCTCTAGAGAACAGCTGATGGTCAGCAACTTCATATTTGTGGTCAAAATGAAGCGCGTAAGAAATGTCTCTGACTAATGAAGTGCAGCTGACACACAGAAACGTTTCTGAACAAAATACACTGGTGATTTTCTGAAGCATTTTTGCATTTTTAAAACATGTGAAAAATATTTTTGTTAAGTATTCTCTGTGATAGCCTTGGGAATCAAGTCATTAGCCTGATATTCTTTCACATAGCTGAGGAAGTCAAGGCGGCATAAATCAGTACTCCGAAACAAATTAAAAATCAAAGCTGTCGAGCACAAACAAATTTCGTCCCAGGGCTTTGACAAAATCTCTGTCTTCAAACCATGATACAAATCAGAAGCAGGAGTGGTGACCCACAGACAGAGTCAGGGATTTAAATGGGGTCAGACTGGGCTGTACTTTGGATTTCTCCTCCCATCTTTACCCATTAACTTGAATCGAAATAGTCTAATAGAGCTTTTAAACACTGGTTGTGTGTCCCTAGCATAATACTGGGGATGATAAATCTCCTCTTCTCTGCTGGTGACACAGTTTTATTATCATGAACTAGGAGTGACCTTGAGAAATCTGACCGCAAGCAGGAAGGCTGACTCAAGTTGGGTTACGTCAAGACTCAACGCATGGTCTTTGCAGAGGCTCCCCAGAACCCAACGGGGTCACCACTGAACGCGTTCATGAAGCCAGCAGCCTGGTATGCTAAGCTTGGACATGCCACCAAGTGCATTTCCTCCCTTTGCTGCTCCAACCCACATAAAAGAACCTATCTTGGGGATCTTCTAGCTCTCCAATGACACCAGTTGTCTGTCAAGACGTTTCAGGCCCAATGGTCTCTGCCATACCCTCTAGAGAGAGCATGGAATCTCGGTTTCATGAAGGACCAGATTTAAGTTCCAAGGGCACTTCCTGAAGAAGGTCTTGGACTTAGCCTATAATGTCCTCCTCTGAGGACAGAATGCAGTATCCCTCTGGGCACCACTGAAGCGGTGGCCTTTTCAGCACTCCAGGGAGGGCATTAATTATTCTTGTCCGCCCGGCCCCTGGATTCTCAAGTTCAAGGGCCTTCCCCCTACTGGCCTCATAGATTGGCAGATCTCAGGTCTTCCCTGGGGAGCTCCAAACAGGTCACAGCTTGGAGAGGTGATTAGTGTGGGACACACGTTGCCCCTTCATTTTCTTGCTCCTCTAGGTTTTAATCTTTGGATGAAGTTAGAATATCAGAAGGCTGCACATTTGGACCACGTTAATTTAACTTCATGCAGAGTCTCGGTTCCTGAGTTAACCTTTCATGCCATGTCCTTGCCTTTTATCCAGATTTATTATAAGAATTACTTATATGTAGATGGTATCTGGATCTCTGGGGGGAAAAAAAAACATCGTTCAGCTCTTTTCTTATTATGTTATCCAATGCCCCACAGTTGAAAATCTTGGGGATTTTTATTTTAATAATTCACCGCCAGAAAACATTTAGTCAACCCTGCGGCACTGAGATGTTTCCTCTTTTTGGATCTTGGAAACCATGACGTATAATCATTCTCCATTTTATTCTCCGTCTTCTAGAAGCTCAGAATCGAATTCAGTGCTTGTTCCAGGTGGGCTGCCCATTGTGAAGGACACATTTTCTTCTTCCCCTTTCTGTGTTCTTGCTCTCTAGTTTACCTCCCTACATCGGTAACTTTGGAATAAGTAGGCCCTAAATCACAGCCATTTTTTGAGAAAAGAGAGTGCATTTTTAAAAGTGGCCACTACCACTAATTTTTAAATGGATGAAACTTGTGATGAAAAATACCCAGGTAAATTGAAACGGGATTCTCCATTCCTCTTCTTTTCACGGGGCATTTATTCTCTGCTTTCCGTTTCTCCTGCCCTTGTCCTTCACTGTTGGCCTCCCCCTGTTCTATCTCTCCTCTTCAGCATCATTTATGCCCCAAACATAACCTAGGTCAAGTTTGTTCCATGAGTTCACACTTGAGGACACATGCATATGTTTGCTTCCACAACCTCTGGCCTCTGTGACACAGGCTGAGACTTAGCTGAGTTGCTCCAGCTGGAATGAGCTCCTGTGTATTCAACATTGGCTGGTTTTGCAAGGTTTGAAGAGGAAGGGCAGGCTTTTACTGGGGCTTCCAAGCAAGAGCACTTACTCAAACACAGCAACTTATGTCTGCTTCCTGCAGGTACTTCTCACCTAGGTAGGCCTGTAACTGGTGGCGCATGGATATTCTGTAATATACTAAAATGTTTTGTCTTTAAAAAATTGATATTAGCAAATTGCAACAAAATGATTCTATCCCCAGCAGATTATGGAATATCTTAGAGGTCAGTATGTTGTTCCAAGCCTTTATCAAAGAAAATTTAGGAGGAAATGGAATCAGTCCCTGATATGATTTCCACTAACATCCCATGAGACCATGTATGAAGGCTCCCTTGGGGTGGGGGAGTCAAAGGGAAAAAAGAAAACATTTATCATTACTTAAAAAAAAGATGCATTGTAGCACCTAGACAGTTTCTTGTAGCCGCTAGAAACAGGATTTACATAAATGCATTCAGTGGGTCCTTCCCTCTGAAAGAGCCCACCCCCACCGCACTGGCCGGCATCTCTGTAGGAAGGGTGCACTTGGGTGTACAGTAAACCCCACCAAATCCTGCCTCCAAGAGACCCATTAACAAAACAACTCAGAAAAATGAAGAAGCATCTACCAGTTATTTAAGCAAAATGAAAGGAGAAATGGCCATATCCTAGTACCGAGGACATTGCTAGGTCATTGTGTATTAACGAAACATATATTCCAAGATGAAGACACCACAGCTGGGAGCTGTCATTGCTTCACGACGTCGCTTGAATTGCATAAAGTGAAACCTGCTAAAAGAACAAGAAGTCAACAGAAACACAAATGAGGGGAGTCATCATTTTCATTTGCTGAAAGCTGAGGGAACAAACATAAAATGGCTCGGGGTGAAGCCCGTCCCCCACGGGCAGCCTCAAGACCCTGAGCAGGGAGGACCCCCGCCCACCTCCCCGGCACTGCCACGCCTGCCCCAGCCACAGGGCGGGTTTGCACATGCCTCTCTCCGGAGGGGAAGGACTTGTCTTAGAAAGGATTTATAGCTCTGCAGAAAAGAGGAGTGATAGCTCTGCAGGGGAAAGGGCAGGGTGCTGCCTGTGGGGACAGGCTCTTCCCAGGCCTAACCCGCCTTCTCATCCACACTTCCCACCGGCCTCTGGAGCCCCCTCGCGCCAGTGCTGGCCCGGGAGGGTCTCACTCCCCTTTCCGGGCATCGGTGGAGCAGGAGCCCCAGGGCAGAGCACCCAGCCCTCAGCAGGAAGGGGCTGAGGCTTTGGAGAGCCCCGTGGCGAGGTCAGGCTGGGGCACTGTGGGGGGGGGGCAGTGGGGGGCGCAGGGCGGGGGGCAGCCAGCTCAGGATGCTGATGCCAGGGCAGGTGCTTCCAGTTCCGGTCAAACTAAACGGACGCCATGTCCCTCCTCACAGGCCGTCGTGACTCTGGCCAAGTCCCTTTTTGGTCTTTGGCTTCCGAGTACCTGCCCTACCTCAGACCGATGCTGTGAAGAAGAGGCAAAGGGAAGCATAGTGATGCAAGTCAGAAAAGACTGAAATAACAACAGCCATAGTGGTGATGATGGTGACATCTCCTGACCTAAGCCCGCCATGACTTCCCAGATCACTCAGAGGAAGAACCCGGGTCCTTACACAGGCAGTCAGACCTTCCCCCGCCCACTGTCACCCACTCACCCTCTCCTCCCAGTTCTGTCCAGCCACACTGACTTCTGCTCTCTCCCAGACACTCTAGGCATTACTGTTCCATCTGCGGGGAAGGCTCTTCCTGGACCTCGCCCCCTGTTAATCCCTTCCTGGCCACCATGTCTAAATCACACCGTTCCCCAACACACTTCCCTCTTACCTGCTTGAGTCTGCTCCAGTATTGTGAGCACAATTTAACGTTTGACATCTATTATTTAGTTAGTTTTTTTTTTTAATCCCTCCTACCCCTACTGTAATACAACCTCCATAAAGACAGGGATTTTGTCTGTTTCATATATTCCCCATCCCACCCCACCCCACCCCACCCCACACACACACACTGGATTCCTAGCACCTGGAACATTTTCGGCATGTAGTAGCACTTAAGAAATGTTTATTGACCAAATTAATGAACTTATCGAGACCCGAGATATAGGGTACATCCGTATTATTGTAGCAGCTAGCCACTTGGATTGTTATTTGTTTTCCTTGGTTCTTGGCCGTTGGATATGCTTGACCCACAGAGATAGTGTTTCATGGAGGAGAGGCTCAGGCATGGGAACAAGGGAGAGCAGGTTTCCCATGCTCCCGCGACTGTGAGACGCAGGTAATTCCCTCGAACTTCTCTGGACAAGTTCCTCACTCTACTACAAATAACAATTATGAGAAAAATAATAGCTTTCACTTTTGCACACCTACTAATACATCAGAGACTGTACTAATTACCTCCCGAGGTCCTTGCAGGGAACTTAGGAGATAAGTACTGTGACTATGTCAAGTCTACAGATAAGGAAATAAATTTTTAAAGACCCTAAGTGGTTTCCAAGAAACAGCAAAACAGCAGCAAATCTTGGGTTCAGATCTGGGCAGTCATACTCCAAAATCCATGCAATTATTACTAGAATGTGTGGTTTCCCTGGGAAAGGATAGATTTTTGTTAAGTTCCTCTCCAGCTCTAAGGATTTCCCTCTGCCCATCCATTCATTCATCCACCCACCCACCCATTCACCCATTCACACATCCGTCCACCCACCGCCCACCTGCCCAAGGAATTACACTCACGATAACAGCATAGATGC
>PVIY010027274.1:0-34368 GCA_004026745.1 Myrmecophaga tridactyla | reverse complement strand
TAAAATAAATTTAGTTTGAAATGCTAGTGATCAATGAAAGTGAGGGGTAAGGGGTATGGTAGGTTTAATCTTTTTTTTTCTTTCCTGTGTTCGTTTTATTTCTTTTTCTGAATTAATGCAAATGTTCTAAGAAATGATGAATATGCAACTATGTGATGATATTGAGAATTACTGAATATATATGTAGAATGGAATTATATGTTAATGTTTTTGTTTGTTCTTAATTTTTTAATTAATAAATAAATTTTTTAAAAAAGAATGTTTGTATGTCTGTTTGTTGTTTACAATAAAATATTAAAAAAAGAAAACGTGTTCCCACAAAAACCTACACATAAATGTTCTTCCAGCACTGCGAATAATAGTCAAAAGGTGGAAAGAACTGAAATGCGGATAAACATCAACTGATGAGTGGATAAACAGGATCTATCCACAGAATGGAATATTATCAATAAAAAGGAATGAAGTTCTGATTCAGGCTATAACATACCTGAACCTTGAAATCATTATGCTAAGTGAAAGAAGCCAATCACAAAAGGACACAGATTGTATCAGTTCAGCCATTTGAAAGGTCCAGAGGCAAATCCAGAGGCAGAAAGCAGATTAATCGTTGACTGGGGATGACGGGGTGGGGGGTGGGGGTAGGGAAGGTGATGACTAATGGGTATGAGATTTCTTTTTGGGGTGATGAAAATGTTCTAAAATTGATTGTGATACTATGGTGAGTGAACTATATCTCAACAAAGCTGTTAAAACAATATGCCAAACCAGAGGTATGGGAGCCCAGCACCACACAGACACCAGCTCCTCTGACCTTCACAAGACAGAAGGAGAAATGGGGAGACATGGAAGGGGAGAGGGGGAGATGGGAATCAGGGAGACACAGAGGGGGAGTCAGGGAGATGGGGAGATGGAGGAGGGGACGTGGAGATAGGGAGACACAGAAGGGGAGACAGAGAGATGGGCAGATGGGGAGACACAAAAGGGGAGATGGGAAGATGCTGAAGGTTAGAATGGGAGACAGGGAGACACAGAGGGGG
This sequence comes from Myrmecophaga tridactyla, assembly GCA_004026745.1. Lineage (NCBI taxonomy): Eukaryota > Metazoa > Chordata > Mammalia > Pilosa > Myrmecophagidae > Myrmecophaga > Myrmecophaga tridactyla. The sequence continues at coordinate 33,331 of PVIY010027274.1, read as the reverse complement.
AGTCAGGGTAGATAGGGAGACACAGAAGGGGAGACAGGAGGATGGAGAGATGGGGAGGCAGGGAGTGGGATGACAGGGAGACAGAAAGGGAGAAGAGGGGAATGGGGAGCCTCTTCTGCCTGCTCCTGGGGAGGAGGAGGAAGGGGAGGCTGAGTGTCCACAGTTACTGCACTGGGTACTTGTGTGACTCTGCTTTGAACTGGTCCCGGGCCTGCCTCTGTGGCACACACAGGACACCTGGGGCCAGGACAGACCACCTGGGATAGGTACATCCTCAAACACACCCTGCTTTGCACTGAGCTTCCAGAGCTGCACAACCTCTGGTTCCAGAAGCCCCTCTTGACTTCACAGACAGAAAGAAACAGCCCCTGCCAGGTGACCTGCACCCCACCCCAACATCGATCACAGAGCTCCACCGGCTAAGTGCACAGCCACCTTCCCCAGCAAGGCCCGAGAACCTGGTTGACTCTGCCTGTTTTCGGAAAGGGAGGAAACGAACATGCATTACTATATGCCAGGAACTCCAATTGGCTTCTCATTGGCTCTTTCCTTTGGTACTAGACTTTTCAAATCTAGGCCATCTTTCGGAAATGCTTAAACAGCTCAAGAAAACACGTCCATGACCTCAGACTTGCCCAGTGGTGGGAGTGAAGTGTGCACTGCAGGGAAGGGGCTGGCCGGAGGCCAAGGCCAGAGGCAGGAAAGGGTCCCCTACAGTGCCGCCTCCCTGCTCCAGGCTCACCTCTACCTCACTACACATCCTGCTTCTTGGCACCATTTGTATCCACAGCAAGTACCAGGAAGTGAATGTGACATACTTTCCAAGAGTATATATATTTCGTATGAAAACTAGACAGAGAGTAACACTCAACTCAAGGGAACAAGTGACAGAGATAACATTTCAGGCCCTGGTGGGGAAGACTGCTCTCTAGGGAGACAGAGAACCGGCTCTCCTTCCCAAGCCCTGCAAAACACCACTTTTATTTTCACTTCCAGCCCAGAGGAGCTCAGGCACACAGAAGGTGCTTAATATGTGCTATGAGTCATTCCTTCCTTCTGGGAACTTACCCCTGGCCAAGCTCCCACAGAGCATGCTCCAACGGGGTAGGAACAAGCCAGCAAACTCCTTTCCATTGGAGAAACCAAGAAGCAAATAGGGGAGATGCAAATCCTGCCACACAGCACCATCTGTGGGGGCCCCAGGCATGGTGCCCAGCCTGGTTGTCTAAGAGAAGGGGTCTAAGTCTAAGAGCCATCACAAGGAACCCCAGGGAGCACTGCAGGGGTGCTGGGAGTTCCTCGCTGTGGTCATGCACTGAAGCTCCTCTGGCCCCAAGGACAAAGGGCTCACCCCATCTGAGTCCAGCCCCACCTCCTCCCTCACGCTCTCAGTCCAGCCCTGACCTCTTCACCTCTGAGCACCACATTCTCAGCGCGCCCTGGACACGTTCCGAGTGTACTCTCCAGGCGACAACAGGGCAGAGGGGCAGCCCAGAATGTTGTCTGGAGACAGCCATAAATCAATCCATGGGAGTCATTTCAAGTCATCATTCCTCATCAGTTCATTTATTGTGATGGGAAAGACCAAGTCAAAAGGCTGAAAGAAAAACCAAACTGGAATTTTTTTTCTTTTAGCCTATGGATTCAACTGCTCTGAACTGCTTTCTTCACCTTTTCCAGGCAACTTTCACCATGAGGAGTCTAAAGACAGACATTGAGTTCTTTTCATGCCACCCTGGAGACTTTACAGGCTCATTTTCTACCCCATTGGCCATGAGTGACCTTAAAGAAGCCTTGTAATCTGAAAACAAAGTCACCAACCCCCATCTTCCCACATAGGACGTCATCTCAATGCAAGGCAAGGCTGCCTCCGGGTGTGTGCCAGAAAGTCAGACCCAGTTACGTGTGGGTCCTCACGGTTTAACTGAAACCCATTCTTGGTGACACAGCTCTAGGGCAGCAAGGGCCCAGCCCCTATCAGCCTTCCTTAACCCTCTGTTACATGAGACTAAATCATGGATTTAAAACAACCACCCTGGTATCCATAGTCCTCTTGCTTGTGTCTTTTGGGGCATATGGTAGCTGCAGAAGCTGTCTTGAACAGCTTTGGTGTCTATCCCTCAGACTGATGATCGCCTGAGCTCAGACCATCCTTTGTGCATGCTTCAAACGGGGGCCTTATGCCACTACCAGTCTCATCCTTGGCTTACATGCCTGTCTTCCCTGAACTGTTACCTCCTAAAGAACATTTATCTCTGGCCTGGCACTTAGCAGAAGCTGAATAGAAGTTGGTTAAATAATGTATGGGGAGCATCAACTTTGATCTGCCAAAGACCTTAAATGAAGCCATCTCGAGGTCCAACCCAACTGATGTCAAAGCACCAGCTCAGAGAGAGCTGCTAAAGGCCCAGAGCAAGAATCCTCAGCTTACAAGTCCCTGGGCTTCTGCCATCAGTGGAGGCCTCTGTCAGAATCCCACTGCTCACCTGTAGGAGTCTATAGCCAGCCCTTCTTCCCTTGGACCCTCAAACCTGCAGATCTCTGCCCTGGAACCATCCATTGGTTCAGCTACAAAAGCAACTGACTTGGAGTCCAAACACCCAAATCCCAGGTCTGCCTCTAATCACCTTGCTGGCCAATTACACAAGTAACTTCCTTTAATGGGCCTGAGTTTCCTGATAGGTTAAATAAAAGTTTGGGCAAGATGATATTTTGGGTTCCTTCAAGTCCATCAGTGCCTCCCTTTAAAAGTCCACATAGCAGACACTGTCCAATCCCTCAGTGATTTCTATAGGCTCTATCCTGAAAGCACATCTGGAGCCCAGCACTCTCACCACCTCTGCTACCGCCACCTGGCCTAAGCACCACACACCTCTTGCCACTGCAACTGTCTCCTTGTTGCTCTCCCTGCTTCTTCCCTTGACCCCTACTGTCTGTGCTCAATACAGCAGCCAAAAGCGTCCTTTGAAAACACAAGGTAGATCCCGATTCTCCTTCACTCAAAACACTTCAGTGACTCCATGACACACTCAGAGTCAAGGTGGAAGTCTGACATGATCGACAAGGCCCTGCTCAGTCCAGGCCCTCATTACTTCTCTGACCTCCTCTTCTCACCCACATCAGGTCCTTGAAAACCACAGATGGGTCCAGTCTTAGGGCTTTCGCACAGGTTTCTTTCTCTGCCTGGAATGCTCTGCCCCCAGAAAACCTCATGGCCCTCTTGCCTCCTTCAGGCCTTTTCTCAAATGTCCCCTTCTTGGGAGGCCATCCCTCCTCAGATATTTAGCTTTGCTCACCACCTAACATACTTACACATTCACCTGCTTACCTATTTACTGGGTACCTACCTACCCCCTCTAGAATGTAAGACCCAAGAGGGTTAGAATTTTAAAATATTTTACTACTTCTTCATATCCAGCTCCTAAAATAATAAGTAGTCAATAAATATTTGCTCAATGAATACCTTTTGATCCGCTGTGGGGCAGACCATGCTGCTAAGATAGACGGTCTCAAGCTGTACAACCCCCAGCTTGAATGGAGTCCTATCAGGAATACCCCAGAGAATTCCAAGCCCTGAACATTGTCTCCAGGAAACAGAGTGATTATTTTAGGCAGGGTTCGCTTCTCCAAAAGCATGCGAAGGAACAAAGCAAGGAAATGACACAGAGGACAGGGACTCAGAGAACATCTGCTGACTGTGCTTGGTGACCAGGAGGCTTGAGGGTCAGCTGATGAGCAAATGCTTCAAGGTGCCTTCTTGCCAGGCAAGATAAGGCCACACGCTGCAGGCTCCTCTAGGTGCTGGAGCGCCAACCTGGGAAAGCACAGGAAATGAGAGGGAGCAGGAGCTCATTACAAAAACCAAAGGAAGGCAGAGATGGGAAGAAAAGGGAGTAGGAAGGCAGTGAGAAGGGGACTCTTCGCAAGAACCAGCAAAGGGCCAGCTTCTGTCCCTGGCCCTGCCAATGCCGAGGTGAGCACTCCTTCGCTGTAAATCTCCATAACAGCCTGAGAACAGTGGCAGGAGCAAACCGAGAAATGTCTGTCTCCCTGCAGCCCCCACTGTTGAAAACAAGTGCATTCTCTAGAAGACGTGTCCCAGCTAAGCAAACAGGCAAAGCTGGGACAGGGGGAAGCAGAGGCTGTGGAGAACACGAAGAATAAGGGGCTAAAAGGGCCAGCACCTCTGCTGGGCATTTGAACAGTGGAGGGGAAGCCCTGGGAGCATGTGAAGAAGGAGAGGCTTTTCCAGGTTTTGCTCCAAGTCCTCTGGAGCAGTGGTGTGAGTGTGCACGTGCGTGCATCACAGTATCACCTAAGGAACAAAACTGAGCCAGGAGAAGTTTGGAGTGGACAATGAGGGCACTGGGCCAGCCCAGAGCTGGTGAGCCTGGGCCGCATGCAGGAGGCAGCTTGCATAGCTCTCTCCCCAACCCTCAGCACAGCACCCTCTTCCGGGCTCAGCAGGAAACTGGCTGCTTCTCACAGGCCTAAACCTCCCATCTGGGAGGGAAGGAGGGTGCCAGCCTGAGGGTGAAGATCCACAGGTGGAGAAGAAATGCCCTTCAGGGGCCAGGAAAGAGGGGGTCTGCTATGGCCTGAGGTCCTGCCCATGTCCTCAGCTCTCTTCCTCCTCAGGAGACAGTGACCTTGGTGAGGCCTGTCACGGAGACAATGGCAGGAAGCCACCCTCCCCTGCAGCAGCTGGGGCCCCAGGAAGGAAGTGATGGTGCCCCCCTGCCCCCGCCCCCACCATCAAGGACCCCCAGGCTGGCAGGAGCAATTTATCAACCCTGCTCACACTCTGCTGGGCAGCCAGAGTGCAAGCACCCTTACAGACCTGCTCCGTGATGTCCCTTGCCTCCGGGGCAAGTAAATGCAGAGACCAATGGGCTGTGCAGTAAGGCCCCTGCCCTCCAGCTAGCCCACCCCTGCTTTCTGGAAGGAAGGGCTCAGCTTCCTTAGCAGCAAGGAACTTCTCTAAAAATAAACCTTGTCCCTGAGGCACTTTCTTTCCTCAGGCCTTCCCCACTCCACCACCCCCCCCCCCACACACACACACACTCAGTGGAGGGAAGGAGTAGATGTCACATTTTCTCTGGCTGCCCTTCAGAAGGGCTGGCCTCTCTCCACTCCCACCTCTCACTCTCCAGGGTGGGGTGGTCCCCATTATAGCTAGAACTCCAGAAGCTCAGAGGTGTGCCAGGGGCAGCCTGTCTTGGGGGCATATACTGGAGAGAGCCGGTGACTGGAGCACCTCCGGCAAGTGATACCAACTCTCTCTCCTCCTGGGTTTGAACAAAGGCAAATTTCCTCTATTAAAGGTTTCAGCCTAATTATGGGCACCGCACACAAATATTTCAAGGCAAATACTATCAGAGGTACAAGCAGTGTTCTGTGAACAAAGGAAGGAGAGGCTAAGTTGATGGGGACCATACCAAAAAAGGAAAAAAAGGGAAAGGGAGGCTCTGAAAGGAAAACAGGAATCTGGCAGTGGAGGGGAGCAGGGGAACCTCAGGACTCTGGAGCAGGAGAACCAAGCACCAAGTGGCTGTCCAGGCCACACAAAATGTGACCTCCCGGTGGGCACGACTTCCGGCTGTCTTGTCCACCACTGCATCCCTGGCACCTGGTTAAATGCCTGATAGACGTGGAGAACGCAAAAAATATGTGTCGACACACGAATGAAACAGAGGAGTCCCTGAGAGTATTGTGGGTCTAAGCAAGGACCTTCGGATAAGGTGGGCTTTGTAAAACCACTGAAACCTGGAATGCAAGTTTTCAGAAGGAAAAGAACCCCTTTCCTGTAAAAGCCAAGTGTCTCAGCAGACAGAGTCCTTGGAGCAGAGAGAGAGACGATGTGAGAGCTGTGACCAAGTCTACTGACAATCATGGGGTCCCCATACCCCAGTCCCAGAGAGCCTGAGGGACAGCTGAAGAGGCGGAGTTACGGCTAGGTCTACTGTGTGGCCCCCTCAAGCACGCTACTGAGACACCTTGGAAAATGAGTTTAAAGAAAAATGAAAACACAAAGCAAACAACAATTCACTCTCTCCTGCACATGGAAGCCTTTTCACTGCAGAAAAGAATGAGCAATTAGGGAACCCACAGCACCTAGCTGGAAACACACACAGACGAGGGGAACACAGAGGAGACAGGGGGGCACAGTTTATTGCTGAGCTAGAGAGAGCTCCACAGGCCTTGCTACCCCAGTGCCAGTCTCCCCACGAGGAGAGGAGTCTCAGAGAAGGGAGCTGACCCATCTGGGGCCAGGCAGCAAGTAAGTATTGAGCCTAGAGCAGAACCAGGGGCTCTACATGGGGATGGGGCAACGAGACAGTGAGGAGAGGTGGAGCACAGGGCCAGAGTTGGGAAAGCATGCTGCTGGCTTCTCAGTCTCAGGATCTGGGCTGCAGCTCCACTTTTACACTCAGGAGCTGTGTGGCCTTAGGCAAAACATTTGCCATCTCTGAGTCTGACCACATCCCTCATATAAAACAGGAATCATGGCATCTTCTGGCCAGGGTTATGGCGGTACCTGGTAGGTACTGCATGTGCCCCCAGAGCCCAGTCCTGAGGTTCTCACCCCTCTCCTGGGACACCGGCCTCTCCAGATGGAGTGGATGTCCTCTTGCCCTTGCCCAAGCTTCAACTAGCAGATTAAGTATATAGGGAGAGGGGCTCATCGAGTTTAGGTAAGTAAAAGGAAAAATGGTTCCTCCTATTTTCCCGGTCAAAGGCCTCGGCGTGAATGGGGGTTAGGAAGAGAGCGTAAGGGAAGATTTCAGATTATCATTGAAGGAGATGAAAGAGCTAAGCCAGGGAGGTTCCACTTCTAGTCCTGATGCTGCCCAGGACCCCCTCCCCAACCTTGGCTTCTCTTCTGTGGGAGGGTACTCGGGGTACCCCAAAGTGAAAGGGAGCTGGTGCACGTGCATGGTTGTTTTGTGTTACTAGCTCACGCTTGTGGGAAGCTGCAGGGGACAGAGTCTAGGGGCCAAGATTCCCGAGGGTCTTGGAAGGAGCTGCCATCTTCAAAGAAAATCTCCTGCCCAGTCCAGTTTGTGGGGGTAGGGGAAGGCCAGGCTGAGTCACAGAAAAGAGCCCTCCCCCAGGGGCCCCCCTGAACAGAAGAATAACAGCCTGGGGCCTCAGGGACCTCCAAGGAATTTTTCTTTTTATTGCATCTGGCATCTAGAACAACCAGAGACAGAACATCAGTCCTCATGTTCTAAGAAGGCAATATTTGCAATATTCGCAAGAGTCATAGTTGATAAATATGATTTTCACCATATTAATCAGATTTTAAAGGGAAGACGGAAATGGCAGCAAAGTCCCTGAACCCCCAAACCTCAAAGGCAGGGGTGGCTTCCCTGAAGGCGGCCATCCTTACCTTGAGAAGGTATCTGAGCAGGCTCCATGGACGTCCCTACGTGAGAGGTTGGGTGGGTCAGGAGGCGTGGGGAGCCCGGCTGCACGTGCTCGCATCCTGCAGGGAGAAGTACAGAGGGGACAGGGTCAGACAGGGGACTCTCACTGTCTACTTGGACTCTCACTGGGAACCCCACAAAGCCCAGCCCTAAGCAACACCAGAGTCTGAAAATCCAGAGGCACCAAAAGGACTCAACAGGACTCAAATTGCCCAAAGTGGTCTCCAGTTTACAAGGTGACCCAGCCCAGGGTGCGTTTATATAGCAAGCTTACTGACTTGGAATTGGTGACTCAGGAAAAGTGCTCAGGGAGCCAGGACCCCTCCCAATCCACCCCAATATTGTGTGCAAACTTTATCTCAGAAGCCTGGCTTGGTGTGTTCTTCCTAAACCTGAGACTCTGCACCTATGAGCCCCTCTGGTGACAGGAGGACAGAAACTAGAGAAAGCAGACAGAAAAGCAGGGGGCAGCAGCCCTGGAGGCCAGTCAAATCCAAGAGATACCAGTGCCCCTAGGTGGGGTCATGGCCACCGGTGTGGGGAGATGCAGGTGACTTCAGCCCGTCCATCACAGAAATTTACGGGCACCCCTAAAGCTGCCAGCCAGCCCAAGACTCCCAGGGGACAGGTGACAACCCCTTGGGCAGCAGCTGCCAGGCTGCCCTTCTTGTTTGCCTGACACATTTACAAGCATCCTGTACCTGTGCCCAGAGGTGGGCAGCGGGTCAGAGGGCGGCTGGGCACCCCGTGGGATCCCTGTGGGATCGCTCCAGGAACCAACACCCCACCATAGAGAAGCCACACCCCATGGGTGAGGCCAGAAGCAGGAGCTCCTCAAACCCCAGCCTGGGCCCATGGAGGGCAAGCAGCCTTGACAGATGCATAAGTAAATTAAGAGGAGAATTTAACGGCGGCTCAGGACAACAGCAAAGACCTGCCACCAGGAAAAGAGGGCTAAAATGCCAAGTGAGCCACACACCCAGCAGCATCTGGAGTTCCGAGGACAGAGGGACCCCACCTGGGCAGGTAAAGAGAAGTCAGGCAATGGGAGCGGAAGCTGCAAGCAAGGAAACCAGCTTTTCACGCCCCCACGCCCCTGCCGCCCCCTTCCCGCCGATCCCCCGGATCCTGCCTGCATGGCCAGGCTTGCCCTTCCAGCTGCATGGCCCAGCTCCCCACCTCTGCACTCCCCAACCCCGCAGCACCTGCGCCCCCCGCTCAGCCTGCACTGCCTGGCACAGATCTCCAGGGCTTTCATCACATCTTCCCAGCAACCCTCTGAGGTCAGCGCTGTTCCCCTGGTTTGGAGATAAGGAAACCCGTTTAGAGGGTAAAGATTTGCCAAGGTAACTGAGTGAACTGGATTCTGCAGGCAAACCTGACTCCATGCCTGCAGTGCCTCTCTGTGGGGACGAGGTCAGCTATGACTCATAGCAGCAGAGGAGATCCAGAGCACCTCTGGGGGAAATGCGCTCACAACCACAGAGATGCATGGCAGAAAAACGATTTTTCTGACAAAAAAGCATTTGAAGTTCAAAAATGTGAGTGCAGGTTCAGGTGTCTATGGTGACGAGATGAACAAAAGGTGCTTTATGCAGTGGAATACGACCCAGCAATGGAAGGCACCGACAACTGACGCAGGGACAGCGTGGGGAAATCTTGAACCCGCTGTGCTGGGGGGGTGGGGCGGACACTGGACTCATACGCGGCGTATGAGCACATGCGTGGGGCGTGTCCGGAAAGGGGACTTCTGTGGGGGCCATCACTGGTCAGCCAGGCCGGGGGTCGGGCGGCTGGAGCAGTGACTAATGGCATGGCCCCAGGGAGCCTCAGCGGTGCTGGAAGTGGACTGTGGGGATGATGGCACGACTTCATAAATCTACTGAAAAGCACTGAATTGTATACTTGCCCTGGGCGAATTGTACAGTATATCAAATTATACCTCACATATAGATGTTTAAAAAAATTAATAAGTAGAGGTTAAAAAAAAAAAAGACCAGGTTAGGGCACAGGCCTGACAGGCAGCTTGCTACTTGGGGAATAGACCTCTGGGGTGGGGCATCAATGGAACGAAACAGACATGTTTTGCATATTAGGATATTTCATTGATTCACAAAGCTATACAGCCATCACCTTGATCTAGTGATGCCAGTTAACTCAGTAATCTTCCCATAACCCTAACCTCTGTGGAAATGGTGAAACATAAATCAGCCCACGCCCTCCAAAACAGACAGTGCCCTGGAGGGGAAATCACAAATCAAAGCAAAACACAATTTCTCATTGGGATTTGTCACATATTTTTTCCATGCACACTGCAGTCCAGGTTCTCAGGGGTTTGGAAACCCAATAATACTGTGTTATATACTAGGAAGAAAAAGGAAATATTTTATCCCTTATATTTGAAATTTAAGTTAGTAATATGCTTCTTGAGTGATTTGGGGAATTTCAGGATAAAAATTAAGAAGGAGAAAACAAAAACAAAAACTTAGGAGACCAGAACAACACAGGAGTCAGAATTGCTTTCCTGAAAATTTTTTAGATCCCTCACTCTGTTTCAGTCAGTGGAAGTGAATTAGTAAGTGAATCTGTTTCCCTATACGATTTCTATTAATAGAATATCAGCCTCTCCTCCTCCCCACTAAATAAATGTCAAACAAACACTTAAAGAATACCAATTTGATGGAGCGCCAAATTACTGGCTTGCCCAGACGTCCACATGTCTCAAGCTGGCCCTGGTTGAAAGTGTAAGTTCCAAATGAGTGGGTCGTGCAACTGAAGTGAAACACTGCTGTTTCCAGCCCCTGCTGACAGGGACACCGTGAGGGGGTGGGTGTGGGGGGTGGTTGAGGGGCAAACAGGAGGCGGCCCTAAAGCCAATCGTCCAGATCACCAACAGGCAAGAGCAGCAGAGCCTGATTCCATCTGAAGGTGTGGTTTCCAATTTTTAAAAATTGAGACATAATTCACATAACATAAAATCCACTCTTTTAAAGTGTACAATTCAGCGGTTTTTAGTATATTCACAAAGTTGTACACTCAACACCTCTCTTTAATTCCAGAACGTTTTCGTCACCCCAAAATGAAACCCCATCTCCATTAGCAGTCCCTCCCCATGTCCAGTCCATGCCCCCCACCTCCCAGCCCCTGGCCAACCACGAATTACTTTGTCTCTATGGATTTGCCTATTCATATATATGGAATCATACAATATTTGTCCTTTTGTTTCTGGCTCATTTCACTTAATATGTTTTCAAAGTTCATCCACATTGTAGCATACACAGGAATTTCATTTCTTTTTATGGCTAAATACTATTCCACTAAATGGATACATCACATTTTGTTTATCCACCCTTCTGCTGATGGACACTTGGATACTTTCCACTTTTTGGCAATTGTGAACAACGCTGCTATGAACATTCATATACAAGTTTCTGTGGAACACATGTTTTCAATTCTATTGGGTATATACCTAGGAATTTCTAATATTTCATTTAAATTATTTTGCTTAATTAGAACAGGTAACATGTATACATTTTTCAAAACACTCAAATATCAAAAGATAAAAGGGGTACAGAGTGAGAGTCTTTCTCACCCCTGTTCCCCAGCACCCATTCCTCTCCCCAGGCAAGCACCAGATTCTGGGAAGCCCTTCAAGGGCGGGTCAGTCCTATAGAGTCAGTTTTGTTTACAGACCCCTTGCAAAGAAAGAAACTTGGCAACCAAAACAGGCCAGAATCGGCAATGACTGGAGACAGCCTGGGTCCTGGGGCTGGGCCTTGGAGGCAGGTGGCCTGGAGCAAGCTGCCTTCTCTTTCTGGGTTCAGTTTACTTATCTGTCAGAGAGTGATGAGACTAGAACCTACTTCAGAGAACTGCTGTGAAGACTCAATTAGCTAATGAAGACAAGGGCTTGGCACCATGGGTGGCACACAGTAAGTGCTCAATGTTTGCTGTTGCTATAAATTTTATAGCTACTTCACCTCTTGATCCTTGGTTTCTGCATCTGTAAAATGGAAGTGGGCACTCCCTGCCACAGTCACAAACATGCGAGACCTCTGTGCAAGATCTGGCTTGTGCTCAGGGGAAGTTGGAAGCTGGAACTGCATCCTCACCTGCTCTGGGGGGCTCTAGGCCCTTTGGAGAAAAGCCCCGCTGCCCTCCCAACCACCCAGGATCCTGCACTCCCATGGGTGGAGGGAAAGCCTGCACCTTGGGCCCCACCTCAGAAGGACTGGCTGGATTTTTCCCTTCTTGATCTTTCTCCCTCTCCCCTTCCTTGTTCTCTACTTTCTCAACAGATGCTTTACTCTGAGGCTAAGCGTCTCTTCCAGAAACCCAGAGTGTTACAGGCAGCAGGGAAACCCTCAGAGACCTTGGAAGTAGAGACTTCCAGTGAGGAAGGAGGCCTTAGCGGGGTCATTAGGAAGCTATTAACAGCTACTTTTCTCCCAGATGGTAAATGGCAAAAGCAAAGTCAGAAGAACTATGTGGGCATCAATGCGCAGGGACAAAACCCCAGACTCGGGAAGGAGAAGAGGGGAGGAGAAACTCAGCAACGCTTCTTGGAGCGTGCAAAAGATCATGAGGGAGAAAAACCAACACACACACACACACACACACATAACAAAAAGGAGAAATTCTTAGCCTGCAGCAGTTGGTAGCATTATGTAAAATTCCAGGCCCACAAAAATATCATTTGGATGGTAAAAAGTTAAATTTAGCTAAGTACAGAGTGACTAATACTAGGAGGAGAGGCAGCACCCCCAGTTGCCTGGAGCGGATACAGCTGGCTTTTAGAAACTTTTGACAAGTAACCAGGGCCTGGTGCGGCACAGAATAACAGATTATGTAATAAGAGGCAAAGCCATTAGCTGCACAAAACAGAGGAGCGAGGGGGCTGCCTCCTCCGATGGAGGGAGGGAGCAGCTAGGGTCCTAGGCTTGAGCCGCTCCGACAGGACCTTGCCTCGGGAAGCAGGGCCACTCATGGGAATGCCAGCATTCTAAGATGGCCAGGAAGGGATCTGTGTTACCTGATCCACCTGGCCTCTCCTGCAAGGATCTTTTCCCAAAGTGCTTGTGCTGGACTTAGGTGGCCCCAGTGATCCAAGCCCCCGGCAGTCACACTCTTGTGTGATCCCCTCCTTCTGAATCTAGCCTGGCCCTGGGACCTGTCTTCACTAATATAAGGAGGAGGCAGTAACACTGCGCTGGGTCCATACCTACACCGTAAGACCCAGCTGCTTCAGCTCCTGTACTCTGTGGCAGCAGCTACCATGTAAGTTCGGCTATCTAGAGATCACCATGCTGTGAGAAGCCCAAGCTGGCCATGCATAGAAGTCAGGTGGAGAGGAACCAATGGCCCTGCCAACAGCCCAAGTCCATACAGCCAAAAGCCAGCACCAAACTGCCAGCCATGGGGCCATCTTGGAAATGGATCCTTCACCACCAGCTATACCAGCTGACATAGTGGAGCAAAGATGATGCTTTGCTCCACTATGTAACAGTAGTTTTCAGCCTCTAATTTGGGGATTCTTTTCATGCAGCTATAGATAACTGAAACTATGATCAAGGTCTTCTAACAGGTTCCGTGAAATGTCTATTTCTAATGTGAGTCTATGAAGACAGTTCACACTCTTAAAAACAAGTTACTAGAAGTTAGTAACTTAGTTTTAGGAAGAGACTGATTTTTCCACTCCCAATATTGATGGAATAAATGCTGAAATCAAGCAAGCCCTCAAATCCTGTGTTGGCTGAAGCCTCTGGAGTAACCAGGTCAGCAGTCAATTGAGTCAAGTTGTCAACTAGTTACTTTACTCTCAATTGCCCTGTCCAGAGCAGGGGTTTGCATGTGGTGGACAGAGGCATCAGTGGAATTCTCTCTGTGCCATGAAATGATCACTGGCATGGGGGCTGAGACAGAGTTCTAGCTACTGGCTCAGTCTCAGTCAGCTACCCTCTCCTGGCCTCTGTTTTCCTACCTGCCTGGTGAGGAGGCTGGACAAGATGCTCTCTAAAAGGCCTCTACATTCACCTCCAACATTCTGCCCTCCTATTGCTTAGACAGAAGGGAACCATGAAATATAATCCAAAATACTGACTGAAGTTCGAATGGCCCGTGTCTAGGTTTACAAGGCAAACACAGACATTGGGATCCTTGTGTGTGTCCCAATGTCTTGGAACACTGCTCTTGTCTCTGTGCCCTTCATTAATTTGTTCCCACAAAATTTCACTGTGGCAGAATCTGACTTGGTCCAATTTCTTCTTCCTCTTGGTCCAATTTCCAGGTGGGGCTATGTGGCTAGTTCTGTGAGCAAAGGGATATACCTCACAGGCCTGGCTCCTAAAATGCCCCATGAAATCTCTTTGACCCCTCTCTCCTTGCTGATTAACCAGCTGAAAGCACAGATCCAGTAGAAGATACCAAAGCAGCCTTAGGGAATGGCACAGACACGAAATGAAAGAGTCCTAGATCTCTAGGAGAAACAAAGTTTTATTATAAGCTGCTGAGATTAGGTGGTTGTATATTACACTTATGTATTATAAGTATACATTACTTATTCTAATTAATACATTCACCCAAAGTGTTACTACGTCAGATATCTGAGGGATACAGAGAAGAATTAGGTTTAGGCCTAATTTTGGCCCTCTTAGAACTACTAGTTTGGATGATGGGTCAGGAAAAAATACAGACCAGTACTGCACTCTGGGATCACACACTAAACACATGATAGAAAGCTTCTTCATATTTGTTAAGCTCTACCCACACTACCTACTTGCAAACATCCTACAACTTAAGTCTACTATGTTCCTCTCCCAAAAAACTAGATAAGTAAAGAAAGAAACCAAAAAGGAAAGAGAAAAATCATACCAAGGTTAACTGAGGATAATCTACAAGCAAATGAGTAAAAATTTTAGCTGTACGCTTCCTAGTAGGCAATGCAGAGAGAGAAATATGCCAGGTCACAAAGCTCTCACCAGTGGTGAAAAGCACACTGGTTCATGATAAGAAACAAACTTTTTCCTGGATAAGAACTCTGAGAGGATCTTGGGGTTTGTTCATATGAAACTAGTCCCCACAAAGGATAGACTAAGTCTACTTAAAATTAGACCTAAGAGTCACCCCCAGAGAACCTCTTTTGTTGCTCAGATGTGGCCTCTCTCAGCCAACACAGCAAGCAAACTCACCACCCTCCTCCTCTCTATGTGCGACATGACTTCTGAGGGTGTAAACCTCCCTGGCAACATGTGACAGAAATCCTAGAATGAGCTGGAACTCAGCATCAAGGGATTGAGAAAATCTTCTTGACCAAAAGGGGGAAGAGAGAAATGAGACAAAATAAAGTGTCAGTGGCTGAGAGGTTTCAAACAGTCAAGAGGTTATCCTGGAGGTTATTCTTATGCATTTTGTAGATATCCCCTTTTTAGTTTAAGGTGTATTAGAGAGGCTAGAAGGAAGTGCTTGAAACTGTAGAGCTGTGTTCCAGTAGCCATGTTTCTTGAAGAAGAATATATAATGATATAGCTTTTGCAATATGACTATGTGATTGTGAAAACCTTGTGTCTGAATCTCCTTTTTTCTATGATATTGACAGATGAGTAAAAAATATGGATTAAAAATAAATAAATAATAAGAGGAATACTTCCCAGCTCTGAGAAAGTGCCGACCTCCACAGCTGGGTCACATCTGCCCCCAGTCCATGAAGGCATAACGCCGACCTGCTGCCACATCTCTACACATGCACACAAAGGACCCCATGCCTCAGACCAGCGCACACCAGGGTTGCGCTTCCCCAGACATCTGCACCCACACAGCTACATCCTCCCTGGCCTCTGGGCACCCACGTTTACATCCATCAGTGTAACATCCCCAACCTGCACCTATACCTGCCCTGAAACAAATCATCGCACTGAGTGCTCCACCCTGTGCCCTGCTCCCTGCTGTACAACCATCCCGCAAACACAAGGCCTTAGACTACTGAAAGAAATCAACTCCCAAAGTAAATCAATCAAGATATTTACATGCCATGAAGACAGCAGAAGATTACTAAGCATATCACAATGCAGACAGATATAGCCCTGCCTAATGACCAGATTAAAACACTAGAGGAAGCACAGACATTGGAACAACTAATCAAAGATATTCATACAAGTCTACTTAATAAAATAAATGGGACAGCAAATGACATAAAGGATATCAAGAAGACAGTAGAAGAGTACAAAGAGGAATTTGAAAGAATAAATAGAAAAATAGCAGAAATCACAGAGATTGAAAACTCTGTTGAACAAATAAAAAACATATTAGAGGCACACAACACCAGATGTGAAGAGACAGAAGAAAGAATAAGTGATATAGAGGACAGGATAACTGACTTTGAAGACTCAAAACAGCATATGGAAAAAACTAAATGGGAACTCAGGGAAATGACAGACAAAACAAAGCACACAAATATCAGAATCACTGATGTCCCAGAAGGAG
Source organism: Myrmecophaga tridactyla (assembly GCA_004026745.1). Taxonomy (NCBI): domain Eukaryota; kingdom Metazoa; phylum Chordata; class Mammalia; order Pilosa; family Myrmecophagidae; genus Myrmecophaga; species Myrmecophaga tridactyla. The sequence goes on along the minus strand of PVIY010027274.1, from coordinate 17,423 downwards.
AAGAGAGCAGTAAAGGACTAGGAAGAGTAGTTGAGGATATAATGGGGGGAAACTTCCCAACCCTCATAAAGGACATAAAAATACAACTCAAAGAAGCCCAAAGAACTCCAAACAGAATAAATTCAAACAGGCCTTCCCCAGGTCACATACTAATCAGTCTGTCATACGTTGAAGAGAAGCAGAAAATCCTGAAAGCAGCAAGAGAAAAACAATGTACTACATACAAGGGAAATCAAGTAAGACTACTAGTGCTAGCTGACTACCCAACTAGCACCCTGGAGGCGAGAAGGCAGTGATATGATACATTCAAGGTCCTGAAAGAGAAAGACTTCCAGCCAAGAATTCTGTACCTAGTCAAATTGTCCTTCAAAACTGAGGGAGAGATTAAAGTTTACACAGACAAAGAAGCCCTGAAAGAATCTGTCAACAAGAGACCGGCCCTACAAGAAATACTAAAAGGAGTTCTGCCGGCTAAAAAAAAGACAGGAGAGGGAGGTCTGGAGGAGGGCACAGAATTGAAGAGTACCACTAAGGGTAATTTAAAGAATACAAAGAGAAAGAGGGAAAAGAATATATAGGTCTGACAAATAAAATAAAAAAAAATAAGATGGTGGATTCAAGAAACATCTTTTCAGTAATAACTTTGAATGTTAATGGACTAAATTTACTAATTAAAAGATATAGATTAGCAGAATGGATTAAGAAACATAATCTAGCTATATGCTGTTTACAAGAGACTCATCTCATCGTAAGAGACAAGGATATAAATAGACTGAAAGTGAAAAGATGGAAAAAGATGTTTCATACAAGTTGTAATCAAAAGAAAGTAGGAGCAGCTATACTAGTATTGGACAAAATAGATTTTAAATGTAAAGACATCACGTTCTAGTTTGCTAGCTGCCGGAATGCAACACACCAGAGACGGATTGGCTTTTATTAAAAGGGGATTTATTTCATTAGTTTTTCAGAGGAAAGGCAGCTAACTTTCATCTGAGGTTCTTGCTTACGTGGGAAGGCACAGGATGGTCTCTGCTGGCCTTCTCTCCAGGTCTCTGGGTTTCCGACAACTTTCCCCGGGGTGATTTCTCTCTGCATCTCCAAAGGCCTGGGCTGAGCTGTGAGTGCTGAGATGAGGTGTGCTGAGCTGCTTGGGCTGTGTGTGCTACCTTGCGCTCTCTCATTTAAGTACCAGCCAATTAAGTCAAACATCATTCATTGCAGCAGGCATGCCTCCTAGCCGACTGCAGATGTAATCAGCAACAGATGAGGTTCACGCACCATTGGCCCATGTCCACAGCAACAGAACTAGGTGCCTTCACCTGGCCAAGTTGACAACTGAATCTACCACACATCATAAGAGACAAAGAAGGACACTATATACTAATCAAAGGGTCAATTCACCAAGAAGGTATAACAATCATAAATGTTTATGCTCCCAATCAAAGAGCTCCAAAGTACATGAGACAGACATTGGCAAAACTGAAGGCAGCAAAAGATGTTTCAACAATAAAAGTAGGAGACTTCAATACACCACTTGCCTCTATAGATAAAACAACCAGACAGAAGATCAACAAGGAAACAGAGGAGTTAAATAATTTGATAAATGAATTAGACCTAACAGACATATATAGGTCATTGCCCCCCATAAACAAGGTTAAAACTATTGCTTTTTTATTTCTTTGCTTTATATATATGTTATACTATACAATAAAAAAAGTTAAAAATATATTAAAAAAAACTAAAATAGTGGAATTGTAACCTATGTCAAACCCTGAAAACTGTTCTACAACTAATTGTTGCACTGTGCTTCAAAATTTATTCCTTTTTTGTATATATGTTATTTTTCACAAAAAGTCAATTGTGATGATAAAAATATATTTTTTCCTTCTAGCCTCCAATGTTCTGGAGCAGCTAGAGGGTAAAATCTGAGATGCTAGCCCATGATAAACCCTGGTTGAAGAGTACTTTGAAAATATTGCTTTTTTCTCTCTTTGTTTTGTATATATGTTATATTAGACAATAAAAATGATTTTAAAAAAAGAAAAGCAAAACACAAACACAAAAGAAGTGATAAAAATAAGGGGAACAAACATTAAAATAAACTGAGTAGATTGAAATACTAGTGAACAATGAAAGGGAGTGGTAAGGGGTATAGAAAAAAATAGGAGAACAAAGGCTAAAATCTATTGATGGAAATACTAGCAGTGGTCAATGAGAGGGAAGAGTAAGGGGTATGGTATGTGTGAGTTTTTTTTTTCTTTTTTCTTTTTAGTTTTTTCTTTTTTCTTTTTATTTCTTTTTCTGGAATGAAACAAATGTTCTAAAAAATGATCATGGTGATGAATATACTACTATGTGATGATATTGTGAGCCATTGATTGTACAACATACACAGAATGTCTGTATGGTAAGAATGTTCATGTTTGTATGTTGTTTTGTTTTGATAACACACACACACACACAAAATAGAACTCTGAGGGGAATTCTCCATGGAGTCTTTGTGTAAGGGAAGTAGCCTCTGGGCAGGAGGCAGCAAGAAGAATCCAAGCCTGCCTGGAAAGCTGTCCACCTATCCAGGGTAGGCCAGCTTTGCATCCCTGCATGTAGCCTGACTGGCTCTGGAAGGAGAGCTCTTCAGAGTAATTCTTCATCCTTATTAATGTCAACACAGCAGCACCATGATAATGATGGGAAATATTTACACACCATACCACTGATGGGTTGTTTGGACCATCTGGCTACTGATGCGGTAAGTATTGTCAAACATATGTCCTTTCACAAATGCGATGACTTAGAACTCATGGAGTCCATGACTTTAGAAGGCATCACTCAACCCCAACACCACCATACTCTCCATCACGTCAACCTGGAACCAGAGAGGTCATCTCCTGTCCCTGCCTCTGCCTGTCTGAGCCTGCTGGCCTGCCTCAGTCACTTGAAGGTGGGAAGCACAGCTCACAAACTCCCCCCACCCCTACCCTGAGCTTTCTGGGCTCAGCATCAATAACAATGAATGGCTTCCCTTTATCAAAGGACCTCTTCAGAAGTCAAGTGTTCCCTACAATACTTAACTTGGCAAGATAGTTCTGATTTTGCAGCCACCTAAGGGATTTCTCCAATGAGCTCATGGGTCTGCTGGGAATTCTCAGAGGCAGTTCAGCACAGTTCGTTTTTATTTGAAACAGCTTCTACATGAGCTCTGTCATACTCAGGTGACAGATACAAGGTCTAGGTTATCACAACTCCAGAAAGAAGTTTCTTCATCACTCTGCCCATGTGACTCCACCAAGTCCTGACACCAGGCTGAGTTTTTTTCTGGATCAACGTTAAATGTCTTTTTCTCTTTTCTTTTAGTTTGGATTGTTGGGTGGGTTGTTTTATTATTTTCTTAATTTTAGCAAAAAAAAAGTACCATTCAGAGTCTGTTCAAATGTACCAATTTTTTAATAGGAATCAGAGTTGCTGCTCACATGATGAGGCTGTGTCAGCTCAGCAATCACATCGCCTGTTAATACAACAAGTCGTGTTGTCTTTTTGACAACTGGTGAGTCAAATGAAAACTCATCACAGGCCCCAGCATAGTCCCCTGGGGTTTATTTCATGATTCTGAGGCAGGGTTTCAGAGGGCACACCTTGAGGGAAGGTCTGTGCTTCGTACCCATCATATATGAACCCACAGCTTTCAGGTCTTTTCAGAATGATTACCTTTCAAGATTCAAAATGCACCAACCAGTGCGGAGGACCTGGGTAGCAAACAAACCAAATTCAAGTCCTGACTCTGATGCCACCTGGCTGAGTGATCTTGGGCAGATCACCTCTCCTCTCAGAATTTGTTTTGTTTTGTTTTTACTGTGAAAATGAGGGGTCAGACTACGTGGCTTAGACTGACCTCCTTCTCTAATAGTCCTGAGCTCTTTCTCCAGCCATAGGGTGGCTAGGACAGCGGCTCTCTCTATGGTCATGGAACCAACTGAAGGTCACTGGCCTTCTCAGGACCAGCGCGTCATTCTCTGCAAGGATGATAAGGACCATGGATCTTACATATGGAGAGAAGAGGGTGGGAGAATGTCAGAGCCTGTCAAGGTAAATCTTTTGTTTTAATCAGGCCAGGCTACGGTGCCTAGTGTTTGGTCAAACTCCACTCTAGGTGTAGCTGTGCAGGTATTTTGTAGATGAGGTTAACATCTGCAATCAGTACCCTTAAGTAAAGGAGATTACCTTCAACAATGTGGGTGGGCCTCATCCAACAGATCAAGGACTTATGAAAAAACAGAAGTATCCCAGAGAAGAAGAAATCTGTCCTCAAGATGACAATATCTACTCCTGTGTGAGTTTCCAGCTGGCTGGCCTCTCCTCTGGATTTTGGACTTTCTAGCTCCCACATCACATGAGCCAATTCCTTAAAATAAATCTGTAATGTATATATATAAAAATATATATTACACACAGAAATTTTGTTCATTCTGTTTTTCTAGGAAACCCCGAAGGAGACAGAGCCCTCGGGCAGACCCTGGCGTGAGCCTTGCTGGCTGATTGGGGCACAACCACACCCTCTAACGGAACTAAGACTTAGTGAGAGGTGTTTCCTGAAAACAAGTGCAGTTTGGGAGGACAATTTTCACTGGTGACACACCCAGCGCCTGTGAGGTAGGATGGCCGTGCAGAGATCCAAGAGGTGTCTCTGCAAAGCTCCTCCTTGCTGGCCAGCTCCCCAGGGCCGCAGCAGAGAGAGAGACCTGCTCTGAAAGTCCGCATTGCCGCCAAGTGGTTTCAGCGTCTACCTGCTCTGCTCACCTGCTTCTAGACCGAGCTAGTCACATGCTCTTTTAGTAAAAGTTATCTAAGTCCCTGGGAACAGGAAAATCATAAATCATAACTCAGATCATACCTGGGTCTCTAGGTATGTCACTTGTACCAAGTTAAAAAGCCCCCAGCAGCGGTCTCTGCAGTAGGCAAGGGATATACTTCTTGTGTCAACACGGGGGGATGGCTGGGTGTAGACTCAGAGCCAGGGGACAGGTAGTGGGGTCTCACCCCTGGCCTCCTGGGTCCCAGAATGGGATCATTCCTTTGGTCACCAGACTCTGGAGCTGCTATAGGCCCAGAACACTCTCTGACACAGGAAGCCCACTCTGCCCCCTCAATAGCCCAACAGCCCAGCTCCTGCTCTCCAGTGGGCCAGCCAGCACCAGCCGTGGCAAAGCTGGTCAAGGTGAGAGGAGAAAAACACGGTTAATGGAAAGACCAATAAAGGAGCTCAGTTTATTCTCTCTTTATGCTTAGATGGTATCTTTTCTACTTTTTGGTGTTTCTTCTTTCACAAGATGATGGTTATAGTTAACGACAGCATTAAAAAAAACATAATGTCCTTAGGTGGAAACATCCCAATGTCCAGTGACAGATGAATGGATAAACAAAGTGTGATCTGCCCATACTGTGGAATATTATATTACTCAGCCATAAAGAAGAATGAGCGCTGATACGTGGGGCACTGTGGATGAACCTCAAAAACAAGATTCTCAGTGAAAGGGCCCAGACACACATACTGTGTAATCCCATTTACATGAAACATCTAGAGTAAGCAAACCAGAGGCATAAAGCAGATTAGCAGTTACCAGGGGGCAGTAGGGAGTTATTTCTTAGTGGTTAGAGTTGGTGGGGCGATAGAAAATTTGGAGCATGGATAGTGGTGATTTTTGTACAATATTGTGAATATAATTAATGCCACTGAACTGTACATGTAAAAATGGTTAAAATGGCCAATTTTATATTATTTTACCATAATTAAAAAAGACTAGAAAATAATGTCCTTATTGACAAAATAATTTTTTTAATTTATGTGTCTGTGAAACCCAAGTCACAGGCCTTTTGAGGATCCCCCCAGAACAGCAGCTGCCCAAAGGTAAGACCACTGTAGCTGTCAGGATCCAGAAAGCACCTGGAGTGTCAGAAAGGACAGAGGAGGGGCAGGTGGGGCCCTGCCTCCAGCGTCACTCTCTGCCTGCAGGACTGGGCAAGTTAAGGGCCCTTCCCCCTGCTGTGCCTTCCCGGCCGCCTGCGGCAGCTGCTCTGCTTCAGCTTGCCCTTTGCAGTGGAAGAGACTCTCACGCATAAGGAGTTTCCTCCAGCTTTTCACTTTACTTACTAGCTCTTCCTTGCCTGGGGTTTTGAGGTTAAAAACCACTGCCTCACACTCATACGTTGTAAGTGGGAGTATAAGTTGGTCCAAGCATTATGGAGAACAATTTAGCAATATCTATTGGAAAGAAAAGAGAAACACCCTTTGACCCAGCAATTGTACTTGTGGAAATTTATTCCACAGAGATGAAAGTACGTGTGCATGAAAACCCATGTGCCGGGATCTCGCCACAGCACTGTTTGCCTCCAATTTTCTGCTATTATAAGCTAAAACTCCATCAATAGGGAACCATTTAAACAAATGCTGGTTCGTTCATACAGCAGAATACCAAGCCTATCATTAAAAGATGATGCAGTTCCAAATGGACCAACAGAGAATCCTCTCCAGGATTTATGTATCGTCGATTGCACAAGGCAGGTGCGGAACAGCATGCAGCCATTTGTGTTGGTTCTTAAAAATGTGTGTGCATGATATATATGTAGCAAACCTCCCTGAAAAGAGTACACACACACAAAAAAAAAAACCCTAGCAACTGTGGTTGTCTCTGAGGAGGAAAACTAGGAAACTCAAGACAAGGGTGGAAAGAAGTCTTACTTTGGCCTGTATCCCCTTTTGAATTTAATATCAAGTATAATGTGTTACTTATCCAAACCATTTTAAAATGCATTTTTTTGAACACCACACTACTGTCTACCTGTTAATTCCCTGAACCTTATATTCCTAAAGAATCAGAAACCAGATCTAAAAACAATCAGAATCTCCAGGGAGTTGATTATAAACGTCAGGGGCTTGGCAGATGTCAAGCGTGGGGCTCTGACCCTGTGGACCTGGCAACCCTGCCCACCAGGCCCCGAGAGGGCACACGAGCCCACCGGCCCCGAGAGGGCACACGAGCCCACCATGGCGCCAGCTCACGGGAAAAGCCGTCGCAAAGCCCAAGGGCCCCGCGAGTGGTCATACAAACAAGGCAGCAAATTAAAAGCAGCAAAACCATACTGAGGAGAGAAAAGAAAGGGACATAGGGAGGCAGTGACATTCCTTAAATAGGAAGGAGGGAGCCTGGGAGCTCAGCCTGAGCGAAAGTCACGCACCCCTGCCACAGCCTCCAGGCAAGCCCAGCTCCTGGCGGGAACCTCGGGCCGCTGTCTTCTCTTGGTAGCCCCGGCCTGCTGCAGGACTCAGCGACCCCTAAAAGTCTGAATTAGAGCTAACATTCAATTCTCTGCATTGAAAGAGAAGCAAGAAATGCCTATGAGGAAGATAGGGACAATTATTGGGAAAATGTGAAGACAGCCTCACTCTTCCGACAAAGCTGGAGAAACGAGGTTTCCTTGTACGAAGGACCAAGATGTGGCGGTGTCTGACTTGTTTCTAGCAGTGGTTAATGATTTACTTCCACAAACAGCCTCTTCTCCCTGGGGTTTCATGGAAACTTCCTTCTCCACAGGGTGGCCAGGGGAGGGACCACAAAGCAAGAGAGAAATTCTGAGACGCCCTTCTGGGAGAATGTGCTAAGATTAACCTTTCCTAAAGTTGCATTTTCTGAGGAGATCATCCGTGTTTGGTGCTGAGCTTACAGCAGTGGACTTCTAGCCTTTGTAGTAACAGCTTCTAGTGTGCAGATAATGCTCAAGACATCCTCAGAATAGGCCCGTGAGGGTGGCATTGTTCTCCCCTTATCACAGATGAGAAAATTCTGGTTCTGGGAGGTTAAGTAACTTCATCCTGAACCCCACACACAGCCAGTCACTGCTACAAGCAGAAATAGGACCCAGGTCTCCTAACTCGAAATCACAGCTCTGTAAGTGAAACCCTAAGCTTGAGGCTTAGCCCCAACAACCAGCTTCTCCCTGCACCCAGGAGAGACTGGACCGCTCTATGGTTTATGCCCTTGTCCTTCACTTCCACAGATTCTAGGTTCCAGGGAGGCCAAGAAGACCTTGGCAGCTGCCTAAGAACTGCTGGGTGCCACTCTAATTTGTCATCAGAAAAGAAGCTACTAGTTCTTTGAGAGTCAAGCAAACAGGTGCACTTCCTCTGCATTTCTTCCCATTAAATTAACTGTTTGTGGCTGACACTGAGGAAACTATGGCTTTGCTTATTATTTTACAACTGGCCACTCTACTGTCTTATTAATTTTAATTATTTTTCAGTTTGTATCCTTTGAAAATCTAAGGCAGTCATTAAAGCCATTGAAAAACATTAATTATTCAACCTCCTTTCTAAAAGCTAAGTCCCACATCTTCTTCCTGACTACTAAATTGCTGGGGCTCCCAGAATGAGAGCTGATAAATGAGAGAGGGCATTCTTGACTGGCAATGACTTTAATGGAAGTGCCTCTTACAGCAGTGTTATTTGAGCCCCAAATTCTTCTTTAACACAGTACCTGCTGTGGGTTGAACTGTGTCCCTCGAAAAGATATGCTGAAGTCCTAACCCCTGGTACTTATGAATGGAACCTTATTTGGACACAGGGTCTTTGCAGATAAAAGAGGTCATGTTGCAGTAGCGTGGGCCCCTAACCCAATACGACTAGTGCTCTTATGAGAAGGGGAAAAGAGACAGACAGAGGGAAGATGGTGATGTGGCCACTGAGACAGAGATGGAAGTGCTGTGGCTCCAAGCCCAGAGGGGCCAAGGTGGCCGGCAGACACCAAAACTGGAAGTGGCCAGGAAGGAGCTACCCCAAGAGGTTTCAGAGGGATCTTGGTGTTACTGACTTTTTGATTCAGACTTCCAGCCTCCAGCACAGTAAGAGAATATATTTCTGTTGCTTTAAGCCAGGCAGATTGTGGTACTTTGTTACGGCAGCCCCAGAAAACTAAGACAATGCTAATAGCATCCATGTTCCCCAAAACATACTTTGGGAAATGCTGCTAGAGTGGATCACTATTAGGCACGAAGTTGCTGCTAATGAGATGTTCTTTGTACTGCTGAAGTCCACACCCATCCTTCAATCTCTGTACGTTTTTAACAGGAATGGACGTTAAACTTTATCAAATGCTTCTCTAGCATCTATAGAAAGTAGCTATGAGGATTTTTTTTTTTTTACCTTCCCTCTTTTCTCTTTCAATAGATCTCCTAGTATGAAATAATCTGCCTGTATTTTTGAGACTGGTCTACAACCAGGTACTCGGCCCCCTGCTACGTGCTTATATAGCGGGCACAGAGTGAGGCACCAAATCAAGGTTTCCTGCATCCAGGAGGCATGTGCTCTGACGGGGAAGACCACACACACATGGAGAACTCCCTGTACACTGCTCCAAAGCAGGCCAGATTGTGATTCTATTTGCCAAATACAGGACATGCTAAGGACCCGCGGAACCAAACATGAATTGGGCCCATCACAAGGGCTTCCTTCAGGGTGGGAGGGTGGGACCACCGAACCCCAAAGGCTCTGTGTGGCCATTCCTAGAAGGAAAACTGCTAGCCCAGAGGACTCAGGAGCAGGCTGGGAATGAGTCCCCATCATGTGGGACCCCAGGACATGCTTTCCAGGCCACAAGATTTTCAGCTGAGCAGTGGGAATCATAATAGGCTGAAAGGGACCCTGAAGACACCCAGTTCAGCCGGACTGCCACAGAGAGGCAAGGTTCATAGAAGGCAGCTGATTTGCCCCAGGTCACACAGCCCTCCCTAAGACAAACAAGAGAGAGTGGTGAGGTCTTGGGCAGAAAGGAAGAAGAAAAAGGCCAGTGCATCCTGGCTCTCCCTATAATGCATCTTATAGTCTCCACCTTGAAGGTGGGCTGGGTCAGGAGGCCACATGAGCTCTCCACTCAGGCACGGAGGGGAGTAGGAGGACCTGGCTGGCCAGGAAAAGGGGATGGAGGCTGGAGCACCCCTGCAGCACCCCCAGGTCACCAGAGATGTCCCTGACTGCTACGTCAGCACATCAGAGCAGATACAAGCTCACTTACTTGTTCAAACATTCAACAAGGAGGCACACTACAGAGATAAGGCCCAGAGCATGGCCTATAGGGCAGGAGGCTCCAGGAGGCAGAGGGAGTGTCTGGGGTGGTCTGAAGCCCCTCAGTCGATCACACCACTGGCCCCATCCATAGCCCTTGCCCTGCTGGCAGCCCCCTCCTTCCTCTGCCCTTCCAGGGCTCACTGCCTGAGTCTGAGCCTAAGGTCCTGAAGGTAGCAGTCCCAGTGGACTGAGACAGTGAGTTCCTGCTGGGGAGCCCAAAACAAGGATGGACCTAGGCATTTACCAAGCTCCAAGTACCATGTAATATGTAAGGCACTTCACATACATTCTCCTGTAAACCTCATGGCCAGCCAAAGGCAGGTGAGGAAACAGAAGCTCCAAGAAAGGATGCGACCTGCGCAAAGTCTTGCAGTGGTAGGCGGCAGAGCCGTGCCTCAAATCCAGGCAGCCTCCACATTGCCTCCACCACCATGTGTGTGTGACTTCTTGCACACTCACTGCCCAGTGCCCTCTGGGGCTGAAGCACCTGCCCCTCCGCAGCCGCCTCCAATGGCTTTTCAGCTGTGCACACAAAGGAACAGAGGCAGTTGACATCTGGTCTTTGAAAAGGTATTTATCTTTCCACTTGCTGACAGCAAGCAAGAGCCATAAAAGGACAGACCCAGCGTCAGGTGCACAAGTGTTCCAGACAGACAGATGTCGTTCACACATTTGCAGGGCACAGCCATGAACTGCCAGAACACTCTTCCTAAAGAGAACAAGCCAGCCAGAGCGCACAGCCCACAGCTGAGCTGGGCGGGGGGGGGCCTTGGCCAGGCCACAGGTGCAGGGGCTACCTCTCTGAACCGTGGGAAAGGCTAGGTGCTCCAAAAATGCAAAACCAAGGCATGATTCAGCCCCAGGAACCACTTGAGGAATAGCTAAGTAATAGCCTGTTAGCCTGAAGTTTCAAGGGGAGGAAAAACGCAAGTCCAGGACACTGCACCATGGCAAATCTATGCTGCAGTCCTCTTTATACCTGCCATTCTGCAGACCAGCAGGAAGAACGTGGGTTTAGAGCCAAGAAAATAAGATTCTGGTTCCAGCTCTGGTGCTTCCAGGTTGTTTGACTCTGGACAAACACTCTAACCACTCTAAGCCTCAGTTTTCTACTATAGAAATGGAGTTACACTCTAAGTTTTACTTCTCACTGGGGGCTGGGCTGGGCACAAACAGGAAGAGGGGTATTTTCATAAATTCTACAGGGAAATGTAGAGTTAGTGGGGAGGGGGGAATGTTTCAACCTTCCTTAAAATATCTTTTATTATAATTTATAGAAAGGATTGGAATACTTCACACTTTAATCTCTTCTTTCCTCTGCCTTTGAATGAAGATACCAAAATACTGTGGAAAGATGAGAAACAAAGGAGTGGAAAAAAATCTAGAACCTTGATGTCAAAATAATTATATAACATGCATACATACATATGCACATATACACAAAGTGTTGGTCCCTCACTGTATACTTTTAAAGTTTGTCTCAGGCTGCTATGAATGTCACCAGATTCAGAGACGCAAGTAGGGCAGGAATTAGCACCCCAACATGTCAGGTGAGAAAGTGAAGGCCCTGAGACGTGAAGCAACCCCACCCAATATCCCACAGCAAGGCTGGAATTGGGTCTCCAGGTGCTCAAACCATTCGAGGAGAATGGAGTCACAGCACAAGATGGCGGATATGGGGATGGGTCTCATTGCAGCATCACGTCCCAGGGTTAGCGCATTATCATCAGGGGCACCATCTTCCTGTCTTTCTCACACCCACACTCACACTCACACCCAAACCCAAATCCACACATGTAGTGACTGAGGTCTTGCCGAAAAGCCCAGGTTGTCTGGAGAGCCTTAGTTCCAGGAAGGACTCAGGACCCTCTTCTTCAAGCTGCAGGAAAAGCATGAAGCCTTTTGGGCCACCAGCCTGGTATCTCCATGGCGACAGCATCACAGAGGCTGTGGGGCTAAAAATAAAATTCTACCTCCTGAAACCCCCCCGCTCCTCTGCCAGGCTGATGGATGGGCTCGTCTGTTCTGCTCCAGCTGTATGGGTGCTGGCAAAGCTCGGTGGTCAATGCTAAAAAGCAAAGGAGGGCCTAGGAGTGCTGGTAACACAATGAGAATCACAGCTAGCGCTGACCTAGAAAAGTCTGCAGGTGTCGTCACCACAGGGTCCTGGACACATGGCTCGGTGTGGGTAAGTCTAGTAAAAGAACGTGCACTCTGACTCCCCAGCACAATCATTCCTGTGCACACAAATGCCCAAGGCAGGCCTCAGGGAGGCACCTCTCAAGCCTTGAAAATAAGGAGAGGTCCCTTTTCCAGGTGTACCATGGGACAGGTTTCCCCAGTTAAAAAGTTTTACATGATGCTTGGATTCCAAGATGGGCTCTTAAAAGCCTATTAAACTCCAAAAGCTGGCCTGGTGTACAACAGATCACCTAAAGTAGTAGGTTAGCATAGAGGTTAGGAGTCAGACTGTCTGGATGTCAATCTATTGGCTAAGTGACCTTGAGAAGTTATTTGACCTCTCTGGAACTCAGTTTTCTCATCTGTACAATGGGGTTAACATCAGGGGTTGCTGTAGAATGGGATGAGTACCTCCCCAAAAGTACGAGCTATTGTAACTGGCAGTGATAGTAGAATGACTCAGTAATCAGCCACATGATGGGTGATGTACATGTTTGTGGGCTAGCCTCAGAACCTAACTGGTGAATGAACATTCCAGTGGCCAACAGTCCTTGGCAGCACCAGCTATGCGTAAGCTGGAAACTCCCCACACCAGCCAGCACTTTATGCACAGCTGAATTAACCTTGGCCATGGCCAATTAGGAGATCCCCAGAACAGAAGTCAAGAGGAAATGACCAGGATGAGGGTGGGTGCTGACCAGAGGCAGGAGCAAACCTACATATCTAGAGGTTCAAGTTCATTAAAAAACAAAAAGAAGAAACGGAAAAACACAGCATCTATTACTAAGGAAAACAATGTCTTTCATGTTACGTATTTCAACATTGTCTGATTTTTTTAATTTATCTTTTTAAATTTGTCATGAACATAACATTACTTTAAAATTTAAAAACCTCATTTAGAAAAACAGGAATAAAAAATTTTGAAATTTAACTTAGTGCTAAAGAGGGCCCCTGCTCAAACTCCCTGACAGCTACCTCAGTATCAACCTATACAACCTGCAACAAATCAACCCTTCAGCCTCGGTGTATCTTCACTTAATCTATAACACGGATCACAACTTAAGATTCCTAGTACAATTGTTAACTTTATTAAGGCTGATTTATAAAATGCCTTAAATATTTTCAAAGCAGGATGAGGACAACTCCTCATTAGTCACCCAGCCCTAAATTAATAATTAAACACCCTTAATTGGTGATACGGAAATGCACGGTGCAGCCTCCTGGGCACCACTGCACGGGAAACTGGCCTCGGCAGATAATGGATTTCATAAGTCAGCTCATGGAGGTAATTCACATAGAAAGTTAATCAGTGTAATGAAAGCAAGTGTGACTTAGTGACCTGCCGCCTGACTTTCCATTCTGACTCAGTCACCCCAAGAGGCCACCAGTGTCAACTTCCTGGCTTTGATTTCCTGGAGAGCCAAGCATGGGGGCCCAGGGGACCATGCTTCGGGAGACTGTCTCCCCAGCCTTCTCTGGGGTTCTCTGGAGCCACTGAATGTTCTTGCAGCTGGCGCAAGAACCTCTGCAAGGGCAAGAGCCATCAGGCAAGGGAAGTGGCAGATGAGCCACTGGTAGGCCAGGCAGGTGGAGAGCCAGGCACCTCCAACCTGCATACCTGTGACTTCTCCATGTCTGCCCAGATAGCAGCGGCTCAGGTGTGCAGGGCAATTCAGAGCTCACAGAAGCACACTCCCACGTGTTCTTTCCCTGGTCCACAGAGCATCCCTCGGAGGCAGGATGGCTCCCTGCTTTGGGTGGATAGGGAAACCATCACCCAAGGCCACTCACCGGAAAATGGGATAACTCACCTCTCCCGACTCCTGAGCTCTCTTAGTCTAAGCCTTTTTCATTGTTCCTTATCCAGAAGCAGGCCCAAGTTAAAACCTCCATATCCTTTGCTTCTGAGGCCTGAACACAGCTGGAAGCCAAGGGTTACTTTGGGATTATTCCAAGCATACAGCTAAGATTCTGGAGAAAAGAGGGGAAGAAACTGGCAAACAGCAACTTGGGAGAGCAGGTGAGCTGAGTTCTGAGATCCCACTACTCTTTTTGAGGGAGGAACCCTGGGCTCTGCCATCCCAAGGGCTGTATGTCAGCCTCTGCTTCTCTAGGAGTGGAATATTAACCCCCACAGGCTTCCTTTCCCAAGTTTTCCTCCATTAGAGATTTAACTAAACCCCACTTCCAGGGTCAGAAGAGTGGCCTTGGGTGATGGTTTCCCTATCCACCCAAAGGGGGGAGCCATCCTGCCTTTTGCTTATGCAGAAGTAGAAAAAGGGTACCTTGGCCCTTGTCCTCACGGGCTCTGCTATCTGGCCAGGATAGGCAAGCCCTGGGAACTAGACAGAGGTGATAATAAAGCGTCTGACTTCAGAAAGTCTGAGAAACACTGATGCAGCTGCTCTGGGCCCTGGAGGCCTCCTGCAGAAAGCAAAGCCATAACCCTTGTCGGCTGGACCTGACCTGCTGAGAGGCTCAGCCACCTCACCTCATTCTCTTGTCCTGGTGACCCAGGCACTGCAGCCCCGTCAGCTGAGAAAAACCCACAGACACAATAGGCAGGCCCTGCAGGGAGGAGAGATGCCCTGATAACAAAGTGACAAAAGCAAGGGAGCTAGCCAGGCCTCTGGCCACTGCTGCGCCCTCCCAGCTGGCTTCCTGCTTAGCTCTTCTCCGCAAACACAGCTCTGCATTCTCCTGCTCTTTCTCTAATGAGCAGGATGGCGAGGGGAAGGCCAGGAGTGAGGCCAGGAGAGGAGAGATGGAGCCTGAGCTGACCTGGCACCGTGGTGGGGAGCCCTACTCGGACAGGTCAATGCTCGCTCCAAAACCTCCCACCCCACCCCCCAACAGAAAGGAAGTCATTACCCAGGGTCCACCCGTCCAGCGGAAGCAGGCATAGGTGGAAAGGTTTTTCTCACCTCTGGGAAGGGAAAGCACTGACTCCCCACTGTCTCACCTTCTAAAACCTAGTCCTCCAAGGACTAGGTGACAGGTCAGAATTTGGCCTCAAGATTATGTAAATAAAAGTGCTCTAAGTCTTTGAAGCCTTTTTGTCTCTTTAAAAAGCAAAGGCTGCAACTTTAAACCATATTAATACAGTACATTCATTTAACTGCTGTTTGGTATTCCATTAGATGAATACACCACAATTTATTCATTCTCCTAAAGACAGATATATAAGATGTTTCAAATTTTACAAGATTAAAAACAATGCCACTGTGAACATCCTTGCACTTGTCCCCTTGAGCACACGTGGATGCAAGTACTGACTCAGTTTTTCAGGGGCAACTTCAACTCTGCTAAACATTGCATTATTCTCTTAAATGTTGCAACAATTTGTACTCCCATTGGCAGTTCTTGGTACTACATTTGCTACTGTTCCCCATCCCCATTTGTACTTCTCACTGTTTTGAATTTTTGCCAAATCAGGTGTGAAATGGTATATCTTTTTTTTAAATTTGCCTCCCCCTAATTATCAATGTGGTTAATCAGTTCTTCATGTGTCTGTTAATCTAAACTTCATGAATTGTCTGTTCATATCGTTGCTTATTTTCCTCTTGGTTTGTTTGTCTTTTTCTTACATATTTCAAAGAGTCTTTCACATAAATGTTTCAGATAATAATTGTTTGTTGGTTCTGTGTGTTGTGAATATCTTCTTTCAATTTTTGAAGCTTAACTGTTCACTTGTTTATGGCCCATGTTACATTTTTATGGCATAAACTGTCCTTATAAGTGGAAGTGAGGCATTGCAAGAATATGCAATATAAACCAGGCCCCTGAAACACATTTTCCTCTTTTTACTGCTTTCATCACTGTTATTAAATTTCTTTTTTTTAAGAGGTAGTATATGTACATGGCACAAAATTCAAAATACACAAAATGTTATATAAAACAGTCAATCTTTCTCCCTCTTCTGTTTCCCAAGACACTCAGTTCCCCTACCCTGATGCAAATACTAGTACTAATTTCTTTCACATTTGTTCATATGCATACGGTATAAAACCATATGTCATAAACATGTATAAATACATTCTTTGCTTTCCACAGAAATGGTAGCATACCCCACCATTCTATACCAGCACATACAAAGTGTCCTCCTATTTTTCACATCTGTCTCGAAATCTAAATGGATGAGAATTGTAGCCTAGTGAATAAGAATATGTCAACTCTAGAGCACTAGTCTTTGAGTCCCAGCTACTCTGTTTATTAAAAGTAAGTTAGTTATGGACAGATGAGTAAAACAAAAAGGATAAAAAATAAATAATAGGTGGGATAAAGAGTAGGTTGATTGAAGTACTAGTGGTCAACGAGAGCAAGGAATAAGGGGTATGGAATATATGAGGTTTTTCTTTTTATTTCTTCTTCTGGAGTGATGCCAACGATCATGGTGATAAATACACAACTACGTGATGATATTGTGAGCCATTGATTGTATACCCTGTATGGAATGTGTGTGTGTGTGTGTGTGAAGATTTTTCAATAAATATACTAAGAAAAATAAAAGCAAAGGCTGCACAACAAACAGAAGGGGAATTCTTTCCCCACCTGGAAAAAGAATAAAGAAAAATCCCTGCACACGACAAACACAAATTGAAAAATACTTTGTACCGTGTTCAGAATGAACTGGATAAGGAAATATTGACGGATTTTGAAACAAAATAATGGTGCTGTGGAGAACAGTTTGGTGGTTCCTCAGTTAAACAGAGAACTACCATATGGCCTGGCAATTCCACTCCTAGGTACATCCCCAAAATAACTGAAAGCAGGGAAGCAGACTGATACTTGTATACCAATGTTCACAGCGGCATTACTCACAAAAGCCAAGAGGTTTTGTTAACCCATCTCTTTTGTTATCAAGAGATGAATGGACAAAGAGTGGTCTATACACATGCTGGAATATTATTCAGCTTCAAAAAAGGAATGAGGCTGTTCTAGTTTGCTAGCTGCGGGAATGCAATACACCAGAAATGGAATGGCTTTTAACAAGGGGAATTTAATGAGTTGCTAGTTTACAGTTCTAAGGCCGAGAAAATGTCCCAATTAAAACAAGTCTATAGAAATGTCCAATCAAAGGCATCCAGGGAAAGATACCTTGGTTCAAGAAGGCCGATGAAGTTCAGGGTTT